>PVKA01028411.1:0-18982 GCA_004027165.1 Ctenomys sociabilis
GCCTGGGCATCTCCACCCCCCACCCACCCCACCAGGTGATCCGCCTCTCCCGCCTGCTTTCCCTCCCATTGCTAGAGCTTCTCCCCTACAGGTCCCCTCGTAGGGCCCCCAACACTGAACTGCGGCAGTGGCCGCTGGAGTAGCCACCTGCTGCACCCCTCTGAGACAGCTTCTTCACCAAGATATCCCTGGGCCCCTCGGACTACACGCCCCCCACTCCGCGCCACCACTCGGCTGGGGCCAGGCTGGGGGCTGGGCCTGCAGAGCCACTGAACAGCGAGATCAATCAAGCGGCCCCGGCCCCTCCTTCCTTACTCTCGAGTGCTTGGCACCGACTAGCAGAGAAGCTGACAGCAATTAAACAATTACACCAATAATTAATTGAGTGCATTTGTCCTGAGTGCTATTAAGCACAAGTACAGGGCTTGCAACCCTTTGTTTAACAGGGATGGCAGGGAGGTAATTTAGTCCAGACACCGGGGTGGACTTTCCTCCCAAGGGCGCTGGGAGATCTAGATAGAGCGCGCATGTGGAGGTAGTGATGTAAACGGAGACGCAGCGTTATGGATTTCTTCGTCGGAGTTGCACGCTTTTATGTGCATCATAAGTAGTGTGCATTTTATGTCTACTTTTCAATAATGCATTTTTTTTCATGCCGTAAGTACTTCATCTTGCAGGTTACTCAGAGTTTACAGGCTTCACGCTCTTGCTCTAGGTCCCCTGCCCCAGCCTTCTGCAGGAAGCAGCCCGGAGGCTACTCGCTGCAGCCGAAGGGGGCGAGGGTCACAGCGCCAGGCCCTGTACCTGCTGCATGACCCTGCAAACTGTCTGATTTTCAGTCTGCTTGGCAGTGTAATGGGTCCTTTGCACCCACCCATCCGGGGACCTGTGAAGTCCCCAGGCAAGTTTCCCAACAGACTTTTGCAAACTTAAAATATAAAATACAGACACTATAAAGTTTAAAAATAACTAAAGTTATTTAAGAGAATTAACTCTCTTTCATTCTAAGATAATGACTTTTTTATTAAAGTATCCTTTCTTTTGTAAAATAATGATGTGAAATGATGGTAGATTTTCTTTTAATGTCTTTAACTAGCAACTCGGCACCTGCTTGATTTTAAGGCCTATTTAATCCTCCCCCACAGGGTCCGGTCGCCGCTACCAGGTGAGCGCCGTGCACACCAGCAAAGCCTGCAATGTCATCAGCAAGTATACAGCCTTCGTGCCCGTAGACGTGAGCAAGAACCGGTACCTGCCCATGGCGGTGGAGTACCCCAGCTCGGGTAAAGCGCAGGGGGGCTGGGCACCCTTGAGGGCCATGAAGGACCCCGTGGCCTAGAGAAGGGGCTAAGCTACAAGGAGGGGTACAAGGTGGGGCCCCCTGAAAGTGGTTTGACTACTATGGGGTAAGGGACATAAGGGATCCCACCCACCCCCTTTACCCCACTAAATAAAAATCACTTTAATTTTTCCAACAAGGACAATGAATAATATGTGCCCCTTGTAGAAAACTCCAAAATACAGAAAGATATAAAATTAAGGGCCAGCCAAATAGCTCAGCAGATTAAAGCACAAGGGCAGGGTAGGGGGGTGTTGATTCCCAAGCCTGCCCTGTCAGCCCTGCCCCTCAGGGCACGCTGATACAGCTATTGAGACTGGGCGTGGTGATGCACACCTGTAATCCCAGCTCTTGGGAGGCTGTAAACAGGCGGATCACTACAAGTCCAACTTGGTATTGAGACCCTGAACACCCTGTAGACCCTTCCCTAGAATAAAAAATAAATTAATGAAAATGACAGGAGCAACAGTCATCTGGAATAAGTACTAGTTACCTCCTTGGTGAGACCATTCCTTCTAGGTATTCTTGATGAATATGTGTTGAGAAAACACATAATATTACGTGCAGTAGGAACAATGTAGAGTGTTACATTTTACAAAATACAGATGTGTAGAAGTCTGTCCTTGAAGTGGCTCTCTATCCTGATTTTATAGCTGAGGTGTGTTCCACAATTCTATGCTCCTTTTTTTAAGAGCCAAATTGTTGACTAGCGGTGTTTTCTGCGGGCGGGGTTCCCTAAACATTCTGAAGGGGGGTTGGCTTTGTGTCTCTTCCATCTACCCCTATCACCCATGCTGTGTTGTGGGAGAGGGAACCAGGACATGGGTCTCTATGACAGCAATCACAGACAGGACAGTGTCCTCAAGAAAACCTGCCTTTTAATTAGTGAGAAAACATTGCTGCTTTCCTTATATCTCAGCAGTGGCAAGATAGGATTGTCCCCATCCTTCAGATAAGGGCTCAGCGTGATTTAGGTCCTTCCTGCTAAAAGAGATGGGGCTAGGGCTGAAATTCGGGTCTTTGTGACTCCAAAGCTCAAGGTGCTATCCTAGGAGAACTGGAAGCCTGAAGCCACAGTGATTCCCTCCAGCCCTAGGGAAGAGTCAGGGACTCTTCCAGCTGATCCCTTCTCTTTGTCCTCCAAGAAGGTGTTGCACATCGGCCGGGCAGCTCCCAGATCCTGACCCGACAGTGGAGGAGCACATCTGCAGGTTTTGGCTGGCCCCAGACCACGCTGGGAGAAGACTTGGCCTTGGGAGATGGCACAGTTCAGACCCTAAGTAAGAGTTGCCTTGGGTGTGCTCAGAAGCCTGAGTCCCTGAAGTTACTGCTCCCCACTGCCCAAAGCCCCAGAGGCCCCTCTGTGGCTCCTCTCGGGTAGGGCCAGGCCTCCCAGGCTCTCTGAAGGCCTAAGGTGATAAGGAGACTGCATAGCTCGAGTCTGGCACCACTGACATGGTATCTAGGCAGAGAGAGCTGCTGGGGGTGGGGGTGAGGATGGGGAGGGCCACCCTACACAGCTCCTCTTCCAACCCCCAGTGTCCTAGTGACTGTTCCCACCCTCCATCCTCTGGGTCCTTCCAGGCTTGAAATGCCAGCAAACCCAGTAAAGATGGTAGGGGAGCAAGGAGCAGAGAAGCAGGCCCGTCTGGTTGGGTCCCACCACTTTCTCCTTCAGGATTCCCAACAGCTTCCTCCTGGCCCTCACCTGATTGCATTGTGGCTGCAGCTTAAATCAGAAGCCATCATCTGACCTTTGTGAGGCCTCGCGCCAATGTATAGTGTGGCCACTGTGCGTCTTGCACGCATGCACGTCCTTTTGCTCTCTAAAGGCAGCCTGAGTTGTGCATGGGGCCTGATCCTTTCCTAGTGCCTCACTGGCACGGTGAAGATGTCCCTGGGGCTCCCATCTGGCCACTAGCCATACTTAAGACTGCTTGACCCAGGGCTAGGGATATAGCTCAGTAAAATAAGCGCCTGTCTGGCAAGCTCAGGGTCCTGAGTTCAATCCCCTGTACCACAAAAAAAAAAAAAAAAATGCTTGACCCAAGGGGCTAAGAAGTCCTCACAGACATCGATGCATAGAAAAGAAACACACTGGGCTATGGTGGACACACCGTTTCTCTTCAAACTGAAGATTCTCTGCCCCTTGCCCCATTCCATGAGATTCTAGATGCCAGGGAAACCCACTCTGTCCCTGAGCTACGCTGAACTTCAGGAATTTCCCACTCACCCTTTCCTCCCCAGCTCAGCTCTTGCTGACCTGTGGCTTAACTGAATAACTTCAGTTAATCTGATCTCTAAACTATTATTCTGCCCTTCCCTAAAGAAGATATGGCCCCCACAGAGTTTTCTATCCACTGGGCACTGTTCTAATCATTCAGAGCACCTCACAAACATTTGGAGTGTTTCCTTTATGAAAAATCAGAAAACTGGGGCTCAGAGAGATTCAGTGATTCTCAAAGGTCACACAGCTAATTTGGGATGGAGCCAAGGCTTGACCCCAGTGTTTGTCCCTGGGGCCACAAGGTCAAGCCTCTTATTTGTGTCCTGGTTGCCTTGGGCATTCCGTCCTTCCGTCTATAGTTCACCCTTGTGCTGGGTGTTCAGGATAATGAGGAGAACTCCCCCTTCACTAATGGTCTCACGTACATGAAGCTTCTCCTATAATTTGGACCTTCCCTTAAAAGCAAGTTGTCCCACTCATGTAATCCTTGAAACGGCAAATGGAAAAATAATCACCTCAAGTATACATTTTGAATAGGCTATGAAATTATTCCCATTCTGCAGATGGGGAAACTGAGGCTCAGAGCTCTCCAAATCAGTGTCACTTCTGGTACCCATGGAGAGTCAGCATGAGCCACCTCTTTAGCATGACAGAAGTCTGGGAAGGAGATGCCTAACCATCACCCCAACCTCTAGTCTACCCTGGGCCTCCCTGCTGACTCAAGTTGTAGGTTTTCTTGGGCACTTACCTGAACACTAAGCACTGTGTATTATCTCATTTCATCCTTAAAGGGCACAGTGAGATAGCTACCATTAGCCCCACCTTGCAGTTAAAACTTAAAAAGAAAATAACTTTACTAGGGCTCAAAGCTAGTCAGAGGGAGAGTTAGGATTTGAACCCAGGCATGGGAGGGGAGAAAAGGAAGGCTGAAAGAGATCAGGCCTCACTGATTTTTCTGTGTTGTAGCCACAGAGGAAAGCCCAACCTCACCCTTCAGTGAACTCCTGTCCCCCAGCCGGGAGAAGCACACCGCTTCAGAAGGTGAGTGGGAGCTGGGGCCCTCTCTCTTAGTGCCATTGGTGTCTGTGGCTGGTCCTCTGGTCCTGCTGATGCCTCAAGACAGCCCTCTGCAGAGAGGGAGAGAGGGTGCTCCTGATGGGGAAGCTGAGACTCAAAGAGGGGAGTGACTGCCCAGTGTCACACAGCGAGCTGGTGACAGGCAGGTCTTCCAGGTCCAGCTAAGGAGTTCCTGTACCACTGCACCTCAGCCAGGATCCTCCATCTGTGCCCATTTGCTGGCTGCCACCATCCACCTAGGAGGCCTCCCAGAAGGTGCCAGTGGCCACCTGCCAAGGGCACGCAAAAGCCGGCTGCTTACATGCTTCGCCCTCCCCTATACCAGCTGGGTCAGAAACATCCCCGCAGCTGGTTAGCCTGGGTCCCTGAGGACTTAGGGAGCCCCTGCCCTACCAAGGGCCTCTGTTTCCCTGCTAGGTAGGGAGCAATTCAACAGGTCACCTGTCAGGCCTCACTCTGTCCCTCTGTGGCCCTCCAGGTCCCCTGCACAGCCTGCCTACCAATACCCTTTCCTCCACAAAGGCCTCGGAGACTCTCTTTGGAGCTAAGTAAGTGGGATTTCCTGTGAAGCCCCACTGCCTCCCCACTCCCCCGGATGTCCCCAGCTGGGTAGCCAGGGGAAGGCCAGCCTGATGTTCCAATGGGTCCTGAGAAGGCCTCCTCCCCGGAGGTGTCACCACCCTGCAGTCTCATTGTCTGCCACACACACACACTGGTTCACCTCCCACAGGCCCATGGTCTCTCCAAATGCAACTACCCTAGGAGGCCTAGTCTAGGACTCTTCCCATCACTGGGCTGGATAAGGTTACAGTACCAAAAGAGGGAACAAACCCACGCCTTGTCCTGCTGCTGCTAACTTGCTGAGGGACGTGGAGGTAGAGGCCATCCTCTGTCTTCAGGCCTCCATTGCTCAGCCACCAAGGGAGGAGAGGGAGAAGGGGGAGGCCTTCCACTGGATCTGTCTCCCCCAGGCTTTCAGAAGCTTCTGGGCGGGTCCAAGGAAGCCCGGATGGTGAGGGACACCTGCCTCTCCCCTCGCAGGCTGAATTTCAACAAGTCCAGGCTGCTGACTCGAGCAGCCAAGGGCTTCCTGGGCAAGCCACTCACCAAGGCAGCAGAGTCCACCTCGGGAACCCAGAGCTTTGACTATGTCCCTCTGGTGAGTGCCCCAGACCACCTCCTACCCTACCGGGCAGCCAGGCTTTCCTGGGCGCCTTGCCCACTTGTCCCCGAAAGAAAGGGAGACCTTGCCCTAAGCACAGATCCCCTGATTTCTGGGGCTCCTAGAGCTTCCCACGCAAGCCTCCAACAGGGTAGAGGGCGTTGGCATGAGTCCTATGCTGGGGTCTAGGGGTGTTGCTAGAAGCCAGTGCCAGTGTCACAAAATTTCTGTGCCATCTGCTGTCTCCCCCTGAAAAACGCCTGGGATTTTGCATTTTTCTCCATCTATGTGTGTTTTTCAGTACATAAAAATAAGCCTTGAAATGACTCACAAGTGAGTAAAATTAACACCCCAGGGACATGCACCATGTTTAGCAAGCGGCTCTGCAGACAGCAGGAGAGAAGTGCAGGTCTGGAGTGGGCTCCTCTGAACTGAGAACAACACAGAAGGACCCTGCAGCATCTGGGGCCTTCCAGGGTTTAGAGATCACGAAGTGCTCAAAGGACAGGAATGGTTTTCACTTGACTGTACCCAAGGATACAGCATCATTTTGAATCCCCAGATGTCCAGGGCAACACTGAGTCAGGTTCAGTGCTAGACACTAGGGAGGCATCCTTGAGTTAGAGAAATGTAATCCTTGAACTCATGGTGCTGAGTGTCCAGTGAGACCCAGACGAGGGACCCAACAGTTCTACACTTGGGAACTGTGAGAGGAGAGGTCTGGTTTGGAGGGGAAATGTGGGGTTGACCCAGGCTTGAGTGTGGGCAGTGGTAGTACCAAGCATGACTTGGTTAAGATAATGAGATAATGGCTAAGCCAAGACCTGAGGGTGAGGAATTCAAAGGTGAAGGACAGCTTGATGGCTAGAGTTTGAGCTGAGGAGTAGATGCTGAGCTGGGCCTGGAGAGCATCCATCAGAGGCTGTAGGCTATCGCATAGAGAGGTTCCATGGCTTGTGTTCTCCCGAAACTCCACCAGGCAGGCAGGCTGGCGTGTGAGGTGCTGGGGTGGATCAGGGACTTCTGCACGGCCTGGGGCTCCATGGGCTAAAGTGTGTGAGGCCCACTGAGGGGCTCTCCCATCTACAGGTGTCTCTGCAGCTGGCCTCCGGTGCCTTCCTGCTCAACGAAGCCTTCTGCGAGGCCATCCACATCCCCACAGAGAAGCTCATGCGGACCTCGCCTTTCTCTTGCCACCGAGTATCCCTCTCTGCCCGCCCCTCACCTCCACACCTGTCCTGCAACAGCATCTCTCTTGGGCCTCTGGCCGAGGGCAGGCCGGGATCAGAGCCCAGGGCGCTGGTGGAGCACACGGGAAAGCTGTGGGCCACGGTGGTGGGGCTGGCCTGGCTCGAGCACAGCTCGGCCTCTTACTTCATCGAGTGGGAGCTGGTGGCTGCCAAGGCCAACTCGTGGCTGCAGCAGCAGGAGGTACCTGAGGGCCACACGCAGGCCTCGCTCAAGGCTGCTGCCCGCCAGCTGTTTGTGCTCCTGCGGCACTGGGATGAGAACCTGGAGTTCAATATGCTCTGCTATAACCCGAATTATGTATAGGGGGGCAGGGTTGGTAGGGGAGAGGGATGGGCATCCTGGCTTGGTGGGCGAACATTAGTTGGGAGGCCTGAGATCCCTCCCAACTCTGCTACAACTCAGCTGTGCAACCTTAGGTCAGTCCCTGTCCCTGTCCCTGTCTGGGCCTCAGAATCCTTCTCTGTCAAATAAGAGTCTGAGATGAGGTAGTAGATGACATCCTACAAGGATCCCGACTTTCAGGCAGTCCTGGGGGTTAGTGCTACTAGACAACCCTGAGTTTTCTCTGGAGGAACACCATGAGGGCATGGAGGAGAGGCAGCGGTCTCCCCAATAAAAGGGCCAATGAGGGAACCCAGTGACTAACGTAACCAGACCTACAAGCCTAGACTCGGGCACTGAGGGACCTCCTCTGTTACACTGGGGATAGGCTTTCACCTCCAAGGTGACAATCCAGGACACCCCACTTCCCTCGCCAAAGCCAAGCAGAGAGGCATCCTTCCCCCACACTTTCCAGAGTTACTTGAGGGCCTTGCTCTGGGTGAGGAAACTTTTTTAGTTCCAGTTTGCAGATTTCTGAGGCTTCCTAAGGAGAGGTGGTAGACAGAGCTCAAGGATCTAGAGACCCTGCAAGCCAAAGTATGATACCAATGCTTCAGTCTGTGCAGAAATGACCCAAAGAGGCAGACATGCTCACAGAAGCCAGGGAAGACAGCAGATGATGCCTGAAATACTGCACATACTTTTAGGACCTGGATGAAGTGGACTCCATGCGCTTGTGTTGAGAGGCTAGCAAGGCACTGCCATGCGCACTGCATTCTGGGATAGTGGAGTCCCTTTAACCAGACCACGTTGTGAGAGAAAGGATATGTTTGCAGCAGAAAATATGCTTGACTGTAGTGCATTTGGGGGTGGTAACTTCAGCTGGGTGGCCTGATTGGTCTGCCGAAATGAAAGGATTGTGAAACACTGAAGCTGGAACGCCTGGGGGTCCCCCACCACAGGCCTGCCACATGACGCTCATGCATTGGTGGGATCAGCCTCTGATTTACTCAGGACTTGGATCAAACTGCCCAGTTGCCCTTGCCCTAAGGACTCCTCAGACATGGGCCTAGGCCCCCAGGCTGTATCTCTCTTTCCAAGGCCTTAGCCTCTCCTCAGCAAGTTCCTTTCCCAGGAAAGCTCCCAGAACCTCGACATGAAGGCCCCTAGGCATCCTTTTTTGTTGTTGTTTTGGTGGGGGTGGGGAGGTTGCATTGTGGTTCTGGCACAAGTCCCAGCTTTATGAAGACTCACTAGGGCCAGGCTCCTACAGGGGCCAGAGGGAGAGAGGACTCCCTGACAGACTGCCAGCGGGGGTCAGTGTGACCAGATGTGGTGCCCTGGTCCTGCCCCATCCTGCCCTCCTGCCAAGATTCAGCTGCTCCCAGCAGGGCCCCTGCAGCACTCAGTGATCCCTGTTTCATTGGCTGGCTCTGCTCCTCTGGGAGGAACCTGGCCAGCCAGGCCCTGACACTGTGACACCGGGACTTCAGTGGGACAGGGTGCCAGGCCAGGGCATGGGCTCAACATCATTGCCACCAGGGAAGCCGAGAGCTTAAAGGTTGTCTTCCTCAAGGCCCCAAGAGGTGTCAGGACCTCAACGTCATCTTCCTGTGTTCCTCCGTCTCCTCCCCCATTAATCCCCTACTTCTTCAGCTGTGAAGCCTGCAGCCCTAGCTTCAAAACAGGGATAGAGGGGGTGGCATTCACTTCCTGGTCCACCACTGAAGGAAAAAATCAGCAGGCTTCGAGTCAGAGCACCTGGGCCCAGATCTCAACCTTGATTAGCACGAGCAGTGGCTTCACCCTGCTGGATTTCCTGGATCTGAGGTCTGAGCCCTTGCTCTGACATTCCCAGGTGACCTGCCTGTAAGTTTGTCCTTCTCGGCAAACATGGATTTGTTCCGCTTCTCCACGTGAACTTGAACGAGTCCTTAGGATGGACAATGGCTAGGGCTTGAGACAGCCCACTCCTGCCCACCATGACCAGTACATAAGATACTAGACAGAATGACCCCCCCTTCTCCACCAACCTCCTCAGACCGCACCCCAGCAGCAGCAGTTGAAATTCAGCAATGTGTCTGATACAAGATCAGTACCACCGCAGGTCCCCCAGCCAAGCACCCAGGAGCAGAGGAACAAGTTCACTTGCAGTCTCAAGTGACCCAAAAGCTGTTCAGGGGTATGTGGACAAGAGGCATTTTTAAGATGACACCAGCTCTATAGAGATGATTCGCAGCCTCAGGAATCTGCTGCCAGCATTGCCAAGCAGAGGACCGGAGGGTCTCACCTGAAGGACGGGATAAGAGCCTTGGACAATGAGCACCTGCCTGGAGGCTAACAGGCTTGCAAAGGACCTCCCGTGTGCAACACACCCATGCAACCTGGGAAAATTTGGATGCATCTGATTTAATTCGTTAAAGTTGCCCTTGGCTTCTTAGTCAAGGCCCTGCACTGTCTGAAGAAATGCTAATGGCTGCTTCAGTGAGAAACAAGCTGAGTTAAGAATTGAGGAGGGGGACCTGAGGGTCTGTCCCAATCCCACAGCAGGCCGTGTGACTTCTAGCAAATCATGTGTTTCCTCCGAGGCCCTGGCTCATCTTTTGTAGAATGCTGGGCTTACACCCGATCAGCAGCTTCAACCCTGTTTTGCTCATGTGAGATATGAAGAAGGCGCCCACGGGAAACTCCTGTGGGCGAGTGTACGGGGAGACCCTGGAAGAACAGGTTGCTTTAGGTTAGGATTTCACATGTGGATCCAGAGAGGCGGCCCAGATGTGGCTCTTCCATGGTTGCTCAGCTGGAAGACACTGGTCTAGAGCTCCCTGGGGGTTCTCTGCTCACTGACATCCACCAGCCCTTACAGAGTGTGTGCCAGGTTCTGGAGTCAACTGCTGCGAACACGCTAGATGCTCTCTCTGCCCCTGTGGAGCCTGGCAAGAAGCATTCAAAGAGCCTCTTCCATGATGCACCTTCCCTGTCCCTGGGGCTCTCGGGGGGTTTCTCCTGACCAATCACACTCCCAAGCCCCTGGTGCTGCCATGCTGGGGGTAGCTGCTGACTGGCGCGGACTGGATGCCCTCTGCACTGAGCCACCCTGTGAGCTCACAGACACTCACTGATGGTTGGGTACAGCTGCTCACAACACTGCTTGGTGCTGGGTAGTCAGCGGAGCTCCCAGGTAGACCAGGGGAGTTCCAGAAGCAGAGCTCCCCGGGGGTCAACTGCCTGTCATATAGAACCCTGTCACTGAGTCCTCTCTCAGTAGAAGAGACCATCTCCAGATCCCAGGAAAGCTGGCCCCTGCCCTCAGGAAAGCTCAGCCCATACTTTTGAAGAAGCTGCCTCTGTCTCCAGCCTGCACCTGTGTTTCCCAGCCATCCTGGCCTTCAGGCACAAAGAATAGCAGCCCCTGTGCCCCCAACCTGCACTGGCATTTGTCACAGCTAATGAAGCAAGCAGCTGGTTCCAAGATCAGCCCAGCTCTGTTTTCCCTTGCAGTTCTTGTGTGTGAAAAAACAAGGGTTCCCTTCCTTCCTTCTAGCTGGTTCACCTGTCAGTAAGGGTTTCTGGAAGCCTCCTCTAAACCCTGATCATACCCAACTGAGCCCCACCCTTGTGTCTGAGGGCCTAGTTGCTTCCTCTGTGGGCTACTGTTTCCTTTTCCTTCCTCATCTGGACTTCCAAAGGACAGAGAGTGAGGGAAGAGGTCTCTTCTACCCGCTAGAGCCTTGTGACACCCCAACCCTCACCACTCCACATGCTGGCTCTCACTGCTTGCACGTTGTCACATCTCCAGATGACCCCAGACATAAATATTTTCAGCATCCACAGTGCCCTGGGGAAGGAAAGGGAAGAAACTACCACCCCAAGAACAGACCACATTTTTATTGCCAAAGCACTCGGGAGAGGTCTTCTTCCCCACCCCCACCCCCCTCAAGGGATTTAAGAAGTCAGCCATGACAAGAGCAGCAGCAAAAATGTTCGCATCCCTCAGCTGTAACATAACACACTCCACAATGCCAGGGTAAAAATAACTAGGGCAGAGGCGTGTGTGGCATTTTGCAACTGGATAATCTGATCCACAGAGATCTGTCCCCAGGTCAAGAGCTTGGCAGCGCTGCCTGGCCAGGCCTCTGGCCCCTACTGTTGAGCACCCTAACCCTTATGTCCAGCCTGCCCCAGATCGCTGACAGAGCCTGCCTACGGCACTGCCTCCCCAAGTCCCCCAACAAAGGCAGGTTTCTCCTGTCCATGCTGCAATTCTCCTTGGCTCGGGGCCAGCTGCCTTGAACTTACAGCTGCTTCCAAGGCAAAGCGCCTCGTCTTAATGTGCTGAATGTGGCGACGTGCGTGGTAGCGTTTTACTATTTGCCCAGGTGGCTTTGGCTCTCGTGGCATGGCCGGTGCTTGTCCCTGTCAGAGCCTCAAGTGCCTATAACATGCTGTCCTGTCCCTTCACCTGCACAGAGTAATGTCCCCACAGTGCCTGTGACACTTCTAGTTCTTGGAATATACATCACCTTCTTGTCCAGTGGCCAATTATGTCGATGTTGTGGAGGGCCTGGACCTCAGCTTTCTAATGCCCACAATCCTTTGCGAATCCTGCCCTTGGGCTGTTTGTGTCTGTTCTTGGAGGAATGGCTTCTTTGTCTATAGTAGCTGCTATTCTCCCGTAGACTTTGAGCTCATAAAAACTGTCCACATGGCAAAATTATACTTGTGTCTGCTCTTTTGTTCTCAGAGCTCATTAATACCTGGCTCTCAGTGATCCAGGGATCTGTTTGCCTTCTGCAGTGAGTCACTTCTGTCACAGCTTGGGTTCCTCCTAAGGTGGCCAGCTGTCCCGGTTTGCCTGACACTGGGAGGCACTGCCACAGTGTGGGACTTTCAGTTTTAAACCTGGGATAGTCCCGGTCCAGCGGGTACAGGTTGGCTACAGTGGTGTCCCCAGCAGAGCCTGAGGTAAGGATCCAGCCAAGTCTACTGGGATGATTCCGATAAATACCCTTGGAGAAGTACGGGAGTGAAATAGAGGCGTGCAGGACACTGATGGGGGGAAGTTGCCTTAGGTTATTATTGCTAAGGTGTCAGTGGAGGGATGGGGTCAGTGTGGGCCAGTGCCACTTAGTCATTTTGGGGGCCACACTGGGCCACCCTTTCCTTGGTGCTGCTGGTCTACCTCAAGTGTCCCTCTCAGCAGGTTCCTGGAGCCTGAGAAAGCCACTGGGCAAACAGACACATATCCTGGCAGAAGGAGAACGCGACACAACGTCTAACGTGATCCCCCTCAACCCCTGCACCTCCTCTGCACAAATGACAAGACAAACTTGCAGCCTCTTTTGGAGGCTGGAGTCTCCAGACACTCTATGCTATTCTAGGACCTCTGAAATAGTAAATGACCAGGAAGCCTCATTATTGAAACGCAGCAAATCTAAATGACAAAAGGTAAACTCATAGTTTCCATACTTTTGATTTAGTTTGAAGTCAGCAAGCTGAATTGTGAAATGGATTTTTTTGAGTTGATAAAAAAAAAAAAGAAAGAAATGTGGGTATCGGCAGAGGCTGGCCCATGTTTACTGCACCAAAATAAGCCGAGTGGTCATGCAAGGCACTGACAACACCTGCCACCAGCTCTCCCCTGAGCTGCTTTTCCACATGACAGACTTTTCTCTCACCCCGAGTGTTTATTCACTCAATAGATTTATTAAAAAAAAAAGGTAGCATGTGGTCCTGGGATCCCCACGCAAACTGACTCCAAAGTCAAAGGTGAGGGTCATTTGGAAATCCAGTCGCAACTTACGTTGTTTCTTCAAAGACAATCAGGCTTTTGTAGATTTCAGGGAGAACAGTGACTCAGAAAGGCATTTCCAGGGGGCTGAAGCCATTTCTGCCGCATGCCAGGGGCCCTCACAGGAACGACTTGAGTGGCAGTGGGATGGAATTCAACGGGCAACATCACCCTGCCCACCAGCCCAGGCCTCCCTCTAGGATGTCTTCATCACTGAAACAAAGAAGCCCTTTTACTGCCCCTGCTGCAGCACAAAGCTTCAGGACCAGAGGCCCCTGAAGACCCCCAGAGTTATCCGAATGGGACATACCGCCTTTGGGAGAAAGATGGGTCTTTGTTCTCCTATTGGGCCTCCTATAAAAAGCAGGGTGTGTGTGTATATGGTGGGGTACACACACACACACACACACACACACACACACTTGACAATAAGCCTCTGCCCAGCCCTCCCATTAGGAAGAACATGCTGAAGAAAAAAGGGGCTCAGGACTCAGGTCCTCTCCACAAATCAGTGCCTGAGCTTTCTGGATCCCCCAGGTCTTCCTTTCTGTGGTACCCAGTCCCCTCCAAAACCATGAGCTCCCTGGCTCAGTGCACTGTTATCCTGGCATGAGACGAGGGGAAGCACCAAGGGCCCCAGCTCTCCTCTCCCAAGCTCCCTAGTTCTGCCACGAGGCCTCCATTGCCCTCATTTCTTTTGAGCATCACCAGGAATCTGCTGAGCATAAAGCTGTCCTGGAACCCAAAGCGCCTGCACCCAAAACATAATTCCCACAGGTGCAAGGCCCTGGAGAAAGAAAGGGGTCCGCACCCCCTATGATGCATTGAAAATGGATCAGGTGGGGTCACACTATCTGGGAGGATCCTTTCCTAGCCCAGGGGGGACAGGGAGCCCTAGGATGGTGACCAATCCCAGCTCCTGAACCCCCAGTCAGATGGCTAAAAGGAGGTCATTCACAATGGCTTCCGCAGCCATCCTGACATTAAGTGCTCTCAAGGTGCTGGGTCCTCCAAAAGGCAGACACAGGCCATCCCAGACAGGCCCAGCCCTCATCTTGACACTGGCGGCTTCAGCAACTAGATTTTCCCAGAACAGGAAAGCAGGAGCTGTCTGAGCAGACGGCCTAGGCGTGGAACCCCTATGCTGCCCTGGCTTTCCAGCAGAGGGTGTGGAGAGCACGCACCGCCCTCCCAGCCCTGGGCCTTGCTTGCTGGCATGTGGGGAGCAATTCGAAAGCTATTCCTGGCCTCTGCCAACAGTCTTTCTTCTCTGCTAAAAACGAGTGCCTCGTGCTGGTGGCTAGGAAGCCCACTGGAAGGCTGTGCTGGTAACGACTCGGCCCTGGGGGATCCAGATATCATCCTGGCTAGCGGCTGGCTGCAAGGAGACAGTGACCAGCTGGCCCGTTCCTGTTCTCCTCCTCCTCTCCACCATACTCTCTCTCCCTCTTCCTCACACCTCATGCAAGGCCCATTTCTTGCTCTCCCAGACCTCCTCCAGCCCGGGGCATAACTTATTAATGTGGTGGGAGTGTGTGTGCATGTGTGCCCTGCCACCCTCATCAGACTGCAGGGTCTCCTAGGACAGAGATCTCTTCTGCATCAGACAGGGGGGGAATCTCTGATGGAGGAGACTGTGCCCTCTTCGAGCTCCACCAGCACCTCTCTTGGCACTGTCCGCAGGTGCTCATCAACCTGGATGGCCTGCCTACTCACCCACTCAAGCCCACCACTCTCTTACCCATGAGATGACCGCAAGTTCCCCAAGCTTGGCGTACTTGGCAGGAGAGAGTTCAGATTTGCTCAGGGGGAATGATGGTCCCTCCAAGAGAAAACAGAAAAAGAGGAAGGAATGAAGACCCCGAGTTCCTTCCCCACACAACGCTCTGCCATTCCTTAGCAGCCCGCCCCCCGCTCCATCTGCACCATCACTGATGGCCCAGCCCTCAAAACTGTTCACTTGTGCTGCTTCCTGCAGCCCCACCCTGTTCTCCTCACCCCCAGTTGGCCTCCTTGCATCCAGAGAACCCTAAAACATGCTCACTGGCCCCCTGCCACCTACAGAAGGACAGTCCAGCCTCTTAGCCTGATAAATGAAACCTTTCACCACCTCGCCCAACTTGGGCTTTGGGTCTCCCTTCCTCCACTCCCTGGGTGTCACACTGGGGGTCATTTCCTCAAGAACAATCACCTGAGTTGCTTCATCCCAGGTTCTATTGTAGACTCTGGAATACAGTGATAAGTAAAACGAAGTCCCTGGCTGGACAGGCTCTGCTAGGGCTGCCATACTAAAGCACAACAAACTGGCAGTGTAAGCCGCAGACGTTGATTGTCTCTCAATTCTGGAGGCCGAAAATCCAGCTGAAGGTGTTATCAGGTGCCTCTGGGGGCCACAAGAGAAGGATCTGTCCCTGGCCTCCCTCCCAGATTCATAGCTCCTGGGATACACCAGCAGACTCCTGTCTGCACATGGCATTCTTGCGCATGCCTGTCTCCAAAGACACCCTTCTCTCAGATGGCACCAGTCATGCTGAAATAAGGCCTTTTTTTTTTTTTTCAATTTTAGGGACGGGTCTACAGGGTGTTCAGAGTCTTACTACTAGATTGGACGCATAGTGATCTGCCTGTTTATAGCCTCCCAAGAGCTGGGATTATAGGCATGAGCTGCCACACCCAGACTCAATTGCCATCTCAGTGTGCCCTGGGGGTGGGGCTGGCACAGCAGGCCTGGGGATCAAACCCCTGGCCCCTGCACCTGCTTGCAGGCACTATAATCTGGTAAGCTATTTGGCCGGCCCAAGGCCTACTTTAGTGACTTCATTTTTAACTTAATTTCCTCTTAATGACCCTATCTCCAAGGAATGCTACAGTCAGAGGTGCTGGAAGTAGAGCTTCAACGTAGGAATTTAAGGAAAAATTCAACCCATCACACTGGCCTCATGGGGCCAGACAAGAAACAGGAGATCAAGTAAATACATTACTAGGGCAAAAGTGGCAGGGAAACAAAGGCAGCAGTGTTAGAGGAAGGGAAGAACAGGACCTGAAGGTGCTCTTCAGCCTGGGGCTGTTACAGTCTCCTGACAACTGGACACAGGAGCAACGACTGCATTTGCAATGTTCCCCCAAACGAGCTCTTGAAGTCTGCCATGCTTTTTTTTTAATGCATGTGTTGGAAATTCCCAAAGGGCAAATGCCTAGCACCCTTCCAAGTCTAATGTGGAGCCTGCCTTTTCCAAGAAGAAGCCTTGTGTGCCCAGAGCAGGTAGGACATGCAACCTCCGTGCCTCCGGGCCTCTGCGCTGTGGCCAGAGCTGTTCCGAGCACGCTCAGCGCTGTCTGAGGGCTCTGTGGCTAAACATGCTTCTCCCCATGGTTGGGAGCAGAGACGGACCCTCCATCACTCCAAGGCCCTCTGGCAACACCCAGAACCTCCTAGATGTTCAATAAATGTGCAAAGTTAGAGGTTGATCCCTTCTATCCATCTTTTTCTTTTTTTTTTTTGGCAGAACCAGGTTTGAACTCAGGCCCTTGCGCTTGCCAGGGAAGCACTTATTCCACTGAGCCATCTCCCTGTCCCCCATTCTATGCATCTTTAGTAAGTAGTCTGAAGTTCTCACTTGAGGACTCCTAGATGGCAGACATTTCTCCATTCATTCACTTGCTCCTCACAACCATAGGTATCTCTTTTTTTTTTTTGGCTTCAGCAACAAGGAAGCTGAAATTCAGAGACATGTACTTATCTGCCCAAGATCACCCAGCTGGAAACTAGCAGGGGCAGAATTCGAATGCAGGTCTGCCCACCTCTGGGGCCAGCCGTGACATGCATTCATTCCTTTGCTTCACCTATGGTCCACTCCAGACCTGAAGTGTGCAGGCCAAGGGGGTGCCGGTGGGGGAAGGGAGGGAAGCTTCGAGCCTGAGTTTGTCATTTTCTCGGGAGTTAAAGGAAGAACAGCTCCTCACTGCTCAGCTGCCGGGACTGACCTCATTCTCCCCTTCCCCAAATCCCCTCTCCCCACACCCTCCTGAGAAGACAAATATAGTCCAACTCTTCCTGTCCCTCCCCAGGAAGGCAGCTGGGGAAGAGGAGGCCCAGGACATGGGAGAGCAATCAGTGACAAATCTTCCTCTCCTTTTCCTTCTCATCACACAATGCACGCTGAGGCCCAGAACCCACTCCCATCACTGTGCCCAGAGGAAGCTACATGGAGGACCCAAGGGGGCCTGTCCTGGGAGACCCAGGTCCCAGCCACTCCTCCTTGGAGCAGTTCCAAGATGTCAAAGCTGGAAAACGTACTTAGAAAATGTACTCTCTCTCTCTCTTTCTCTCTCTCTGTCTCTCTCTCTCTGTCTCTGTCTCTGTCTCTCTCTGTCTCTGTCTGTCTCTGTCTCTCTCTATGTCTCTCCCTCTGTCTCTCTGTCTCTCTCTCTCTGTGCATCTCTCTCTCTGTCTGTCTCTGTCTCTCTGTGTCTGTCTGTCTGTCTGTCTGTCTCTCTCTCTCTCTCTCCCTGTCTGTCTCTCTCTCTGTCTCTCTCTCTCTCTCTGTCTCTCTGTCTGTCTGTGTCTCTCTCTGTCTCTCTGTCTGTCTCTGTCTCTATGTCTCTCCCTCTGTTTCTCTGTCTCTCTCTCTCTCTCTGTGCATCTCTCTCTCTGTCTGTCTCTGTCTCTGTCTCTCTGTCTCTGTCTGTCTGTCTGTCTCTCTCTCTCTCTCTCCCTGTCTGTCTCTCTCTCTGTGTCTCTGTCTCTGTCTCTGTCTCTGTCTCTGTCTCTCTCTCTCTCTCTCTCTCTCTCTCTCTCTCTTTGCAGCTGGAGACAGAGACCCAGGAAGGGACAGGCCTTGGACCAAGGTTGTGGGAGTCCCCAAACAATTGCCCTTAGGTCTAAACCTCCACAGAAGGACCAAGATGAAACACATGTACACAGGTGTAGATGAGGGGTAGAGACCATGGAGCGTTCAGAGAGCCAAGCTCACAGGCTAGGTTCTGAGGCTGGGGCATCAGAAGGAGGCAAGGGTGCACATAGGATGGAAGGAAGGCTGGACCGCAGAAGGCAAATCTAGCCCTGTCTTGGCTCTGTAATAAAACCTAGACACCTGATTCTGCAATAGCAATCATTGAGCAAAAGCACAAGTCATTTCAGGTACAAAGACTGTGTGTCCCCAGACAAGTTGCTTCTCTTCTCTGGGCCTCAGCTTCCCCAGCTGTTAAGCAAGGAGGTGGACTGGGTGACTCCCCAGTTCCCTCCCACTCTGGGGCTGTGAGTTCAGTACACTGATTCTAGCCCTCTGAACACTGGAAGACAGTGAGGCTTACGCCCACCTCACCTCACCCGCTTTGCATCTCCATCACCTCTTCAGGAGACAGGACCCTTCTCCTGGGCCAAAAGGACCATGTTTTGTGGAGCCAGAGCCAGAGCCCAGCAGAGTGGCATCTAGGTCAGGATGGAGGAACGAGTTCTCGGCCCCCAGAGAACACATGGAGCAAACAGCTGTCTGCCAGGCCCCAGCAAGCACCAGCCAGGGAGACCCACCAGATTCCTCTCCAGAAAGCTCTGCTGCCACCGGCACAATGCCATCTGGCCTTGAAAAATGCAGGAACGTCCAGCCCACCGGCCAGCCAGCTCCTGTAGCTGGCCACTGCATCTGCCGGCAGCTGTGTACACACCGGCAACATAAGCACACCTGCCTGTGTGACTCGCGAGATGTCCCAGGATACCTTGCACAGCATCCTAGAGGTTATTTCAAAGTGCAGTGGGGAAGGGCACCGTTCTCCGGGTTTTAGGAGGCTGCAACTCTTAGCCCTGAGAGGGAACTG
>PVKA01028411.1:19082-29521 GCA_004027165.1 Ctenomys sociabilis
GGCAGGGTTCCGCTTTGTCCCATCCTTCTTCTTTGTCCCACTGTCGCCCGCCTTCCCTGCTGGCCTTCCCAGCCCCACTGCTCTCAATCCTCCCTTTCCCAGCGCCCACTCTGTGCAGCGCTGCTCCTCACTGCGAAGGCGTCGCCGTGGGAACTGGGAGGGGGCACATTAAGAGCAATTAGCCTGCGCACGGTTGGCAGCGATACCTTAATAAATAATAGTCTGAAAGGCATGTAAACAAATATTAGCGCGCATTATGCGGCCCAGGCCTGAGGCCCGAGGGAGCCACCTCCGACGCCGCAAGGATTGGCATGCGCTGCCCGTGGCTGGGGATCGGTGCCCTGGGGCCTGTGACTGGCTGCTAGGGCTGGGCAGAAGGTGCAGGGAAGGCCCAGAGACAGAGCCCAAGGCAGATGAGAAAACCACGGGCTGGGAGGGAGCGAACAGGTGGAATAAATAACAGAGGTCCAGGAGAGTAAGGACCGAGGTGGGAGGGCGGCAAAAGAGGTCACATCTGGCTTCCTGCAGGGCTAGAGGTGAGAGTGTCCAACCGCCCACAAGGCAGGCTTTCTTCCACTCGGTCTCCTCCTGTCCCCTAAGTCCATACTGCAGACCAAAGCCCAGGCCTCACAGCTTTAGACCTCCACGCGCCCAACCTGGAGCACTGTGGAGACCAGTGTACCTGGTCCTGCACTGTAGATGTCATGGTGGGGGGAGGGCACCCCCGCCTCCCTCCACCAGCCCTTGTCCCTCCAGCCCAACACCAAAGAACTGCTCTGTGTCCTTAGGCCCTGTTCGGTGTCAGCCTGCCCTGTTCAGTAAACTTCTCATCTTGTCGTGGTTTGGACAAGGGAAACAAGGCAATACAGGGCACATTTTATAATATTTTATAATGGATCACCCAAAGAATCATATACAAGGAGTTCAGGAAATCTGTCCACATACTAAAGACCAAAGAATCGAGCTGAGAGCCTGGGTCTTAATGTCCTACATGAGTCCAGCTGAAGACTTAGAGCTTATAATGCCTCCTACAAGCCCAACTGAAGGCCTAGAGCCCATGACAATGGGTTGTCATTGTCACTTCATGGATCTGTGCTGGAAGGGGCCAAAGGTCAGGGGTGGAAGATAGAAAGTCTGTGCCAGCAGGGAGAAGGATCTGTGCTGGCAGGCTGAGGGTTCTGCACTGGAGCTAGGAAGCAATGCCCTGGTAAGAACCAGAGCTCCCCCAAAGGTACCCCAGCCATCCTCAGCAACGGTGAGGTCCCAAGCTCCTCCAGTGACGAGTCCCCATCAGGAAAGCCAACATGACAAGCTTCTGCAGGAGACTCAGCTGTGGACCATCTTCCCCTCTGGAGCCAGGAAGTAATGTTCAAAATGAGGACCAGAGCTCCCCCAAAATGACCGGTAGCCATTCTCAGTGACAACAAGGTCCTGAGCTCCTCCTCCGACAAGAGCAGCCAAGTTCATCAGGAAAGCCAGCATGACAAGGTCACCCACCAGAACCGCCCAGGAAAAGCAACAGCTTCCAGCAGCTTCTCCAAAGAGCCTGCCTAACAGTATCTTAACAGCCTCTCCAGTTCTGCCTCTTCAGCTGCTGGCAACAACCCTCAAGTGGGCCTCCCGGTACCATGCTAGCTCAGTTCAGCTGGGTGTAACAAGTTGAGCACCAGTTAACAATCCACTACACAACTCTTCTCCTTGTGTGTCTAGTCGATCAGAGAACCCTGCCATCGTGGGGTTGCGGACTTTTCCAGACCCCTTCTGCTTCCATGTTCACCTGAAAGGCCTGCACTGTCTGCTCCCACTCAAATTCCTGTAGAAAAAACTATACAACTGTGAGTCCCATCAAGCCGAGCCTGTGGGCGGTGTAGCATGCACAGGAACAGCTACAGTCCACTCCACCCTTCTGCCAGCCCCAAACTCTCTGCTCCAGCCGTCCTGGCCTCCGCCCTGTGCCTCAGACACGCCAAGCATGTTCCCACCTCTGGCACCATTTCCCCTTTCTGAAGCCTTCTTCAAATGACATCAGAATGTAGCTCATCACTTCTTTCGAGTTTTTGTTCCAATTCCCCAAAAGTCTCATCATGGCCATCCTTGTGAAAACTGCACATTTCTCTTCCCTGTCTCTAAAGGAAACCCATCCAACTGTCTATTCCTCTGTAGAATTCAAGCCCATGTGATGCATTGCATTAACTTGCTCCCTTTGGTTTATTCTCTCCCAAACAGCCAGCCAGCTCCATGAATGAGTGGCTTCTGCTCCCTCTTTCCCTGCCCCGGAATCCCCTGCACCTAGAAGAGTGCCAGGAACATAAAGGAGAATAGATGCGAAAAGGAAGGAGGGAAGGAAGAGAGGGGGCTGGAAAGAAGCAAACAAAGGAGAAGAGAGAGTCCCAGGCGAGTGAGTAGTGTGGAGAGTGGCAGGGGAGCACAGGTGGGGAGGGCTTCCCAGGGAGCTGGCCAGCCGGAGCTGGGGTGGCCTGCGGCAGGCATGGGTGAGCCACCCTCACCAGCGTGATGCTTAGGCCGAAGGGTGCTCAGCTGGGGGCCTGAGATAAAGCCGTGGCATCCCGCACTCCCAAGCAAAGAGCCCCAGCTCCACCCAAGGCCCCAGCTGGGAGTTGGACCCCAGTGCTGCAGGCAGTGCTGCATGGCTAGGCCCCTGGTAACAGCCACAGTAATTACTGGTTGTGTGCGATTAGGGGATAATTATGCTTAATAAGTCCAAAAGTAATTACCATGCAGGCTGCTTGCTGCTTTGGAAAACAGAGGGCCCCAGCGAGCAGGAGCCAGGGAGTTGAGAAGGGGGACATTAGGCATTGCGGACATCAAGGTATGGACCCATTTTTCCAGCAGATGCCTGCATCTTCCTGGCTGTGCCCCCCACCAGGGGTTTACTTGCCTCTGGTGGTGAGGAGCTCACTGGCACACACAGTTGCTCTCAGAGCCGGAAGTCTGCAGGCACAATTCTGCATCCTGTTTCTCCGCCCCTAGTCACACTGCAACCTCCCCACTTCCTCAGTGACATCTTTCTTGCCGGTGCACAGACACGGAAGGGCAGTGTGGGCATAAAAGAAGCTGTGTGTTGTCACAGGTCTCAGCACCGATCGCCTGACCGGCCACAACGCTGAAGTGGGTGAGTCTCACCACACAGGGAGAACTGAGGCCCGGGGGAGCTGAGCTCACAGCGGTGGGGGGAGCAGGGTTCAAGCTGCCACTGGGTCATTCCGATGCTGAATGTGGCTGTGCTGCTGCCCCTGGAGCCTGGTAGAACTGATCCAGTGCCCACCGCTGAGCCTGGGCATGTCTCCTTGGATCTCTTCTTTACACAGAAGCCAGAGGCTGGGGCCGGGGAGATAGCTCAGTAGAATAAGTGCCTGCCTGGCAAGCACAAGGTCCTGAGTTCAATCCCTGGTATCACAAAAGAAGGAGAAGGAGGAGGAAGAGGGAGAGGAAGAGGAAGAGGGAGAGGAGGAAGAGGAAGAAGAAGAAGAAGAGGAAGAGGAAGCAGTAGTAGTAGTCAGGGGCTGGACTCATTGTATGTACCTAGGAAGTCCTGGAGTGCAATAAGAGGACACCCTCGTTCTGAGGCCAGCTCACCCTGCAGCCTTGAACAAAGTCACTCGACCCATTGCACCTCTATATTCCCATCTCTGTAAAGGGGGCAGTTCTGCTCCCACTGGTCAAACCCAAGACTGGAAAAGCTCCAAGTCCATGCTGGCCTGGGAACCCCACACTAGGAACGGGGGGGGCCCAGCAACCTTCTCCAGCCCCGACATTATTTCCTTTACTAGTCATTCAGCTGCTGTTTGGGAGCATTGGAGAAAATGCCACAGAGTATGACCAATACTCTGATATGGTTTCATAGTCCTACCCTTCCCCAAGTTCAAATATTTTCCTTGATCTTGTTCTTAGAACTCAGTTTCTACTCAATAAGAGCCATGGAGGTCTGCAGGACTCCACAAATGTCATTATTAACTCTCACGAGTCCTGAGTATCATCAGTTATAATAGTTTCAGGGTGGCACTTTGTGCCAACTTCTTGACTCCTACATTAACCCCTTTGAGATATTATGTGTTAAGTAGCCAAGGCCCAGGAAGTAGAACCAAGCACCCAAATCATGTGACTAGCAAAAGGCAGAGTCAAGATTTGAACCCAGGTCTGGCTCAAAGGCTGGACTTGAAACCATTACCACTTAAAGCTACCTGCATCTGGGACATCCGATAAAAGACAGAACTCACAGGTAGAACACCCTGTACTCGTAGCAGAAGAGCCCAGATCCCCACAAACTAATGAAACCCTTTCGTGTTGGCATTTTTCTTGAAAGAATCCCCAAAGCAACTGCTTCTCCACTGAGGAAGATTTCTTTTCCTCAGGATCCCAGAAGGAAGAGAAGGATCTAGAAGAACAAATACCACAGTGGAGTCTTCTCTCTGATCCCTGGAGTGGGGCAATGCAGAGACAGAGGGCGTGAACATTGTAAGGCTTTTCTCGCTCCTTACACCACCAGGTTTTCAGACCGCTGGGGGAAAGAGAGTTGAAATAGCCTCATGTAGCCCCTGTGGGTGACAGGGGGCCACAAATATGGGGTCAGGAGCCTCCAGAGGGAAAGTTACAATGAGAAGATGGAGGCCCAAAGAGGTCAAGTGATTTTGTTCAAGGCTGCAGGGTGGGCTGGCTAAAAAAACTGAGTGTCCTTTTCATTCCACCCTAGGGCCTCTTCGGTAGGTGCAATGAGTCCAGCCTCTGGATTCTGTAAAGAAGAGACCCAGACTTAGGTCAGCATCTGGAAACAGAACTGCCAGGAGCCCATAAAATCTCTGCCATTTAGGGCAAATATCCATCATGATTTTTAAAAATTTATTTGATACAGTGTCTCACTACACAGTTCAGACTCATAATGATCCTCCTGTGTCAGCCTTGCTTAGTGATGGGATTACAGGTGTGTGTCATCAAACAAGGTTTTTGGACCAGCACGGCACACCCAGTTTTCCAAGGCCAGCATGTACCAGGAACTGAACCCAGGTCCTTGTTCTTGCCAGGCAGGTGCTTAGACCACTGAGCTATCTCCCCCGCCCCTCCATTATGAATTTCTTCTGAGTCAAATCTAGAAATTTTTTTATCATAAAGTCAGAAAACAATACCACTGACAAACAGTGACCCATGGAAAAGATGGCCTGGGATTTGGAAACACAAATACCCACAAAGATAGTGGGGTCCCAGCACTACCTCCCCAACACATCTGCAAATGTACAGAAGGCAGGCATAGCTCCCTGGGGATTTTGATTCATCAAGTGAGATGCAAGGCCTGGAAATCAAAGTGTTTCTGGAACCCCAGGAGATTCTGCAACAGCTGTCCCAGCCAGAGCTGGAGATGGCGACGCCCAAGAGGCCCAGGGATGTGTCAGCACCAGGGACAGGGACACATGCCTTGGCTTGCTCAAACGCACTTGCTCATTCTACCTTTATGAGGAGCTTTTAAAAAATTATTTTTAATATATTTTTAGGGGAGGGTCTAGAGGGTGTTCAGGGCCTCACCACTAGATCGGACTCATAGTGATCTGCCTATTTACCACCTCCCAAGAGCTGGGATTACAGGTGTGCACCACCATGCCAGGTTGCCATCTCAGCATGCCCCAGACGCAGGGCCAACACAGCAGGCCCCAGATCGAACCCCCAGTGGCCTCAACACCTGCTTTCAGGGGCTTTAATCTGCTGAGCTATTTGGCCAGCTCTAAAAAAAAGGTAAATAAAATAAATTTTGCCCTTTTACTTTGTCTAGTGATGTAAGGAAGTGTGGGTGACTCTCTTTCCCTGGTTGGGAGTGTGGTATACATTCTGGGTGACCTATATGCCCCTAGTCTTTCAGGGCACAAACAACCAATTGGAGGGGGTCTGACTCCATCAGTGTCAAAGGTAAGTGACCCCCCCAACAAAAAGGTAAATAATGAGGGAAAAGAGAGGGGCAAGATGGAAGAACCTTGGCCTGGAAATCCTATGAATCAGTCTGAAGACTTCCTCTCGGTCCCATCATGAGCTTGGGCAAGCCATATCCTATCTCTGGTCTGACCAGGCCATCATCAGTGACAGCAAAGGTCACATCTGGGGACTTGGACCCCAGATCTTTATGATGAATAGATAATTCTTCTCTACCTCACTCACCACGGCATCAAAACAGTGAGTCCTCTCAAACTAGCATTTCTGAAACTACAACCCCCAAAATCAGGAGTATCCTCAAGAGACAGGCATTTTGTGCAAACAAAGAAGGTCGGTGGTACATGACAGTAGACGTGTGCGGATTGCTGGGGTAAACGAGCACGAACAGGTCTCTTTTTTCTGTCGACCTCCTGGCCCCAGTAACACGTTGTTGTTGTTGTTTATTTCTAGGATGGTGGACAGATAAGCTTCAGTGTTTCCCAAACTTCCTTTCACGGGACACCGGTAGGAAGTGTGTCTCTACTACAGTTAGCACATATGTAGCTTATCTTAAGCCAGGTATTATTTTAAGGTCTTTCCATTTTAAGTCACTGAATCATCACATTCACTTAGGAAGCACGCACTGTTATCACTCCCATTTTACAAAAAGGGAGCCTGAGAAACAGAAAAGCCAAGTGCTTGTCCAGAGTTGCATGGTTAGTAGGCTGGAAGGTGAGGATTTGAACCCAGGCAGATGGGCTCCAGAGTCTGTGCTTCTAACTATATGTCCGAGCTGCGTGCGTCACCCCACCTGGGGGCCCGGAGCTCACAAGCCACGATGTAGGGAATATTGTCTTCACTGTGTGCCTGTTTAGCTTTGGATATTTTGAGCCATCAGCTTTTTAATGTGGTTTCTTTTGGTTGATGTTTGGATTCCCTGAGCAAATAGGCAGATCCAGAGCAGGGCTGGAAAGTGGGGGCCTGGTGTGAGCTTCCTAATTATTACTTGTTCTTACTTAAGATTAGCTTTGCAGTACATGAGGTATGGGCTTCTAGTCAGGTTATGGGCATCGAGAGAATGGGGAAAAGAGAGAACAGCCAGAAGACAGGAAGAAGAAGAGAGGTAAAGATGAGGAGGAAGAGAGGGATGGAGGTGAAGATAGGGTAGTAGCCTGGTGTGGGACAAAGCAGAGCGGCTCCCAAGAAGAGAGAGAACCAAAAGAGAACAGAAGAGAAGGGAAGACGGCCCTGCGTCTGCTTCTGCTACTGCCCTTCCACCTCCAGCCTCCCCTCTTCCCAGTGCTCCTCTCGGCCAAGAGCAGCATGGGCTCCTTTTTCCATAGTGCCAGGTGAGGACACAGATCCGCAGGCTCCCGGGGCAGGTTAGAGGCTGATCCTGCCTGAGAGCCCGGGGCTGTGTCACGGAGGCCCCTCCAACCCACGGAACGCCATTCCAGCCTAGCCACTTCTCCAGCACTTTTCTGTGCAACTTGACCAGGATGAATCCGCACCTGTCACCCACCACCAGGAGCTTCCAACTCCTATTCGCTCCTTGGAACTTCACAAAAGCCTGCTATGCTTTATGGGCACTGATTCCTCCCCCCTTAGGTGACTCAGTCTGCACTGGGACTCAGCTGCACCTCTCATCAAAGAAAGGAAGGGGAGGGGAGGGGAAGGAAGGGAAGGAAGGGCCACCAAATAGCTCAGAGGATTAAAGTACCTGCAAGCAGGCTCAGGGGTCAGGAGTTTGACCCCTGGGCCTGCTGTGCTGGCCCCGCCCCCCAGGGTGCCCTGAGACAGTGACTGAGACTGGGCATGATGGAGCACGTCTGTAATCCCAGCTCTTGGGAGGCTGTAAATAGGCAGGACACTATGAGTCTGATATAGTACTAAGACCCTGAACACCCTGTAGATCCTTCCCTAAAATACAAAAAAAAAAAAAAAAGAAAAAGAAAAAAATATATATATATATAATTCAGCTTTAAAAAAAGATAGGTATACAGCTACATTCTCATAATTCATTTATTAGAGGCATCTGCTCTAATAGTGTTTGTAAATAGAATATCATGTATGCACCTTGTACAACAAAAAACCACTATGAAAACAATATGCAATGTATTCATTATTGAATCTATCCTGCTGATTTGATTGCTATTTGTTCTTCAATAAAATAAAATAAAAAGAGAGAAAAGTGAAACCTAGATCCTGCTTCTCTTTGCACAGCAGAATCAGCACCAAATTTCGTGTCCTTGCTGACCGTCCGTGCTCTGGGCCTGGCCCTGGGGCTTCCTCAGGGGCTCTAGGGTGATGTCATCCCCCAGCCTGAGCCCAGCGGATCAACCCCACCCATGGCACAGCCACTCCCAACCCAAGCCATCACAAGCAGCCTGTCTAGGAGAAAATTTGGGCCTGATGTTGCCATGGCAACTGTGGTACCAGTGATTGCTATTCATTACATTCAGGAGATAGAATTTTATGACCTAGAATCAAAAAATGCAAAGCAGCCCGTGGTAGAGAAAGTACACTGGCACCAGGGGGTCTCTGCGTCCGGTTTAGCAAAGTTGTTCTCAAGGAGAACAATGCTGAAAAATTACCTGCTCTTGCCGGGACTCAGTGGTCCCACCTGTCGAACAGTACACCTGTGTGAGTTTGGGCAGGGCGGGGCAGGATGAGCCGCCCCTGGGCTCTGGGAAGTACACCTGCTGGGTGAATGCACGCAGGCCCCTCAGCCCCAACCCGTGCCCCTCAGAGGAGGGTGAGGAATCAGCCCGAGGGTATCATCAGATATTCTGTTTCCCGTTAGCTTCCACTTCTGAAAGCAGGACCAAGCTTTCAGTTCAAAGGCTCCTTGGTGACCGGCATCCCTTAGATGGAAACCATCCTAGGCTTGGAGTGGGCTTCCAGGACCCCCCCACCCCCGTCCTCTTCCCAACCAAAGCAGCCCTGCTTTGACCCAGCCTTCCGGAAACCTCTGTCCACAGATTCCCTCCTGGGGAAGAGAAAAGGCTTGGACACAAAAGCTTGACTAGAAGAAAAAAAAAAAAAAAACACTTAATTTCAAGGTACATTGACTTTCTTTTTTGAACTCCCCTTAGCTTACAGGTAGCATGTGTGTTAGGGTTTGTGTCTAGGTGTCGCCCCGCAAAGCCTCCTGCAGTCTAGAGGTGGCTGCCGGAGTTCGTGACTGATTCTTGGGGGTGCGTGCGCTGCACCTGCCCTGGGGCGAGTGATTTGCATTACGATGTGAGGAGGGGAGAGGGGAGAGAAGCCGCTGCTTGAGCTGCAGCTCCTCCTAACTTGCCATCTAGTTCTTGGCCACTGAAGTGACTGGATGCTCTCTGCCCTGTGCCACTCTGCCTCGGAGCCAGCCAAGTATGGACTGAAACCGATGGGTTCGGGCCCTAGTGTGAACTGCTAAAATCATTGTGGTGATCACCAAGTATGTCCGATTCCCTTAAAACAAAGGCCAATGCTCCCAGGACCACCTCCTCCTCCTCCTTCTCCAACTTATATCTAAACATCCCTTTCAAACCCCACCCCTGGCAAAAGGCCATACAAGCCTCAGCCTTCCTTTGCGCAGTTCAGAGAATTCCTTGACCTTCCCAGCTTCTCTCTGAGTCCTCAACAAAAGCCCCTTTCTCTTTTTTCCTTCTGCTTGTTTCTCTGCTGCACCATTCACCTGAAAAACACCCATCAGAAACCTCCAGTGATTGTGAGCTAAATAAATCTTTCCTTCTTTCATTTTGGGTGTCAGGTATCTGTCCCAGCAACGAGAGAGGAGTAACTGAGACAAGTGTTTTAGAAAAATTAATACACTGTTCTTCAGAGGTAGCCCTTCACAGGGAGGCCAGGCTTGACTCTTCTGCTGAAGTCTTGACTCCCATGGCCATGGGCAAGGGCATGTCTTGATCTCTTTAACCCAAGGTTTCCTCACACAGGGAAGCCTCGGTGGGAGGCCAGTATGAGGATGGAGTGGGACCTAGCACATTGTAGCTGCACAATAAAGAGGTGCTCTTGGCAGTTGCCCTGTGCCAGCCAAGGCCTTGAGGCCGCCAGCCTTTCTGAATCTTGACCTTTGCCCCTCAGCCTGAAAAAGACTCTACTTTCTTGTGCCCTCTTAGTCCGGCCTACAGGCTCACCTAAAACGTCCACCCCATGCCTGCCACCCCAGTCATCAGAGACCAGCCTCCTGGGTCCTGCTCAAGGAATTGTCCACAATGTGGTCCCAGAGTTCCCAGCTGAGATGGGGTTCCCCAAGGCCAGCAGAGGCTGCACAGCCTTCTGGCCTCCTCCATGTTCCAGAACCCCCAGAGCCCTTGGACCCTAATTATGCTATAAGAAATTCTCCAGCACACAGGCTGTGCCCTCCCCTGTACTGCTTTTTCTGCGGGAATCCACTGGGGGACACACAGGCAGAACCCGCCAGGGAGAGGCACTGGGGCGGAGTCAGCCCCAAACCACAGCCCGTCACGGAGGAGCCCACCTCGCCTGGCGACAGACATGCCTTGCTTTGATCGCTCCCCTCC
>PVKA01028412.1:0-19273 GCA_004027165.1 Ctenomys sociabilis
TGTACTGCAATATCATGAGACTCAGGTGAGCTCCAAATTTTCTGAGCAAGGAGATTGTGGAGCCACAGAGGAAAGAGATTGAAGTTCTATAGTGTGCCTGGGGAGAGTCACATGAAGAGAAAACTTTTTCTCAGGCTCTCACAGAGAGCATTCTGGTCAAGCATTGGCCGTGACTCATCCACATGGATGACACAGACAACGGAACCACAGAATAATGTACAGGACTACAAGATAAATCCTGAGAAGACTTCAATGACCATACAGGTGTATTTGGTTGTTGCAGAGTCTCACTATAATCCAAGCTGTATAGTATGATACTGCAACAACCAAATACACTTAAAAAAAGGGGTGCATACAAGTGGCTGACTGATACATGAAAAATTCTCATTATTACTAATGATCATGGAAGTATTAATGAAAGCACAATGAATAACTGATTGGAAGACAACACTATGAATTATAATAAATACAGTCAAATTCGTATTACTTTGTTAAGTGAAATTCTTTAGCACTTGTAACTTTTGCGTTTTAATTCTAATTTTCACTCTGTTTTTTAAAAAAAAAGCAAAATATACCACTACTATTGTGGAATGCCAGACTGTGTTGGAGTGTTTTGCTGAACTCAAGCACCTATAGCATTCAGATGCCAATGGAATACCCATCTCTGACAGGACTAAACAAAAAAGGAAGGACCATTCTATATTTAAGAAGAAACAACCTGAATTACAGGTTTCTTTTCTGTGAATTGTGGCTCTGCTCCATCCTGAGGGACCTCTTTGGAGCACACCAATTTTTTTTTTTTTTTTTTTTTTTTTTTTTTTTTTTTTTTTTTTTTTTTTTTTTTTTTTTTTTTTTTTTTTTTTTTTTTTTTTTTTTTTTTTTTTTTTTTTTTTGGCGGAACCAGGGATCAAACTCAGGCCCTTTCACTTGCCAGGGAAGTGCTTATTCCACTGAGTCATCTCCCTGGCCCCGAGCACACCAATTTAAACTGTGGGAAAGGTTGTTCATTTGCAGATAGTCTTCAAGTGTTCTGATTTCTTTATGTCAGTAATCTCTGCCAAATGTGGTTTCTTACCCTTGTCCTTTAGAATGTTTTGTTCACTAATGTCCTTAAAATGAGGCAGTAAAAATGACTGATAAAGTTAAGCAACACAAGACTTTGAGAAGAAACTGGTATTAATGCAAACACAATGAAAATAAGAGCCCACTAGAAGAACATAGTTGTGCTAGCAAAATCTCTTGAAATTATTGCTTACTGCTAGAACAGCTAGCCATCATAAAATTAGTTTATGTTTCTGTTCCTTGATTCCTGAGTGATGGTCAGAGTACAATTTGTTACCAGTTTAGATATGAGGTTAGCAGAGACACTATATTTTTGTTTTTGCTCCCAGGGATCAAATCCAGAACCTTGTGTTTACATGATAGGCACTTAAGCGGCTGAGCTATTATGCCTGGCCCTAGAGACACTTCAAAAAGAAATTCAAATGAATTCTATTATCCTCAGGATTAAGGTTTAAAATACTTTTTCTATCAGTTTAATATTATTTAATGCCTTAAGCTACTATGAATAATGTTTTACAAAAATATTGTTTTAAATTTCATTTTTATGTATATCTTTTTTTCTGCTTAATATACAATTTCTAAAGCCCTGGTAGATGACCTGGACGCACATGTTCCACTGGCCCCACTCACAGGCACACTGAGCGACCACCAGATCCCTAGGGCATGGTGGTGCACACACACAATCCAGATGCCGGGGAGGCTGAAAACAGGAGGTTCACTATGAGTTCCAGGTGCATAGTGAGTCCCTGTACCAAATACATAAAAAAAAAAGCACTGGCACACTTTTGTCACATCAAAAATGCAAATCCTGCCAGGAATATAATACTATAATTGACACTGATTTTGATTAAAAATAACAGCTAAGAGCCGGGCGTGGTGGCGCATGCCTGTAATCCCAGCACTCGGGAGGCTGAGGCAGGAGGATTGTTGTGAGTTCGAGACCAGCCTGAGCTACAAAGTGAGCTTAAGGCCAGCCTGAGCTGCATAGTGAGACCCTGTCTCAAAAAGACAAAAAAAAAAAAAAAAAGACAAAAAATAAAATAAAATAAATAACAGCTAAATACAGCAAAGCCACTTAATTTTGCTTCACCAGATTTTGGCTACTACAGAGCCCTGGATCTTCACTGACATATTTAATTTTAGCAGACACTCAATTATTAATTTAATTTTTCAGGTTTTTAACATCACAAATACATAATTGGTAGTTTTGAATTGTTTATAACATTAAAGAAACATTTAGCTAAAAACATAAAGATTAGTTATCACTAATACTTCATAAAATATGTATTTGTGGACAGCAGCATACAGAAATGTAATTTGTATTCTGTGTAAAATCACAGGAATAAAGTTCGCTGTACAACCAAAATTGTTCCTTGAGTAAAAAGAATGATTACAGTATTAGACATTGCAGCAAAAGCTAGGCTCAAAGAAACATTAGAGTATTAGTTTTTTCAGGAGATCATAGAATTAGACAATAGCCATGAGCAATTAAAGCAAGTGTAATTGTCATTCTATTAAAGAAGTGAAATTTTCAACTCAGCCCCAGGTGCTACACTAAGCAGTCAGGGCCTAAACATAAATAAGAAATAATTCTTACTGAAAAGCTCACAGTCCAGGGTGAAATCCATCAATCATTTCAGTTAAAACTGTTAAGTGAAGCCTGTCAAATAGATCAGCTGATTAAAGCACCTGCAAGCAGGCACAGGGGACCAGGGATTCGACCTCTGGGCCTGCGGTGCTTGCCCCACCCCTGGGGCCCACTGGGATGGCAACTGAGACTGGGCATGGCGGTATGTACCTGTAACCCCAGCTCTTGAGAGACTGTAAACAGGCTGATCGCTAGGAGTCCAATGTAGCAGTGAGACCCTGAACACTCCATAGACCCCTAAAACACAGAAAAAAAAAAACTATTAAGTGGCAAGAGTAGAGAACAACAGGCCTTAGGAGCACAAAATTAAGGTCTCCACAACCATGTGCATACTTGAGGAGGCTGGGTGGAGCCCTCTATGGAGAAGAGTGTCTGTTCCAATTACGCACAACACTATTCCCAGGTGTGGGTGATAGGATCTCTGTCTTCAGTCGGCTACTGTAGCTCCAGGTCCTCTATTGATGTCAGACATACAGCCAATATGCAAAAATTTAGTGCATAAATAAATTCCTCTTGCTGCTACACTAAATGTACATTTATGTAATTTAATCGGGATGTTAGTATCACAAACTGTGGGATCTATACAGTTGCTCAACATAATGAAGAAAACCTACAAATACTCAACTAGACAACCAGCAACTTTTCAGAAGCATTACTTCATACAACAGGAAACATTCTAAAGCCATTATTACTTTAGTTCCATTCATGAATACAGCTGGCCAGACAGCTCAATGGATTAAAGCGCCTGCTTAGGCAAACACAGGGGCCAGGTGTTCAGTACCCAGCCTGCTCTGCTGCTACTGCCTGTACCCCTGGGGTGTGCTGAGACAGTGATTAAGACTGGGCGTAGTGGCACGTGCCTGTAATGCAGGTGCCTGGGAGGCTCAAAACAGGAGGATCACTAAGTCCAATCTGTGTAGTGAAAACCTGTAGACCCTGTACTGGATACATTGAAAAAGAATACATGAATAAATTATAAATACACAACAAAAAGTGAACAGGCTTGTTGGGATTTTAAAAAGAAATCAACTAGAATATGTCTAAAAACAGGTATGAGGTCTTCTTGTACTGCAAAAGCTTGGTGGAGGTCAGAGATTTTCAAAGTAAAAGTCAAAAGCACTGCTCCTCAATTTTCTAGTCTTTAACATTTATTTGACTTTTTCATTTCTGTTGCTAATGTATGTTACAGTGGAAGAGATCAATTTGATAATGTAGAGAAGCTTTCCTTTTAAATGACAGATAAACAAATCTGTAGACATTCTCCTAGTCGCTACTGAAACCGGAGATTCCTAATGATAAGTCCCAGTCAGGGTGGTGGTCTTGTGAAAGTAGAAGGAAGCAAAATATTGTAAAACGAAGATACAAAAGGGTCAAAGAAACTTTCCCTGAATAACTTCCTTATGTTTTGTTTTCTTAGAAAATATGTATTTGAAGAGGACATTTCTGCCTGAGTTAAAAACTCTTAAAAATTCTCTCTTTCTCTCTCTCTCTCTCTCTCTCTCTCTCGTTCTCTGTCTCTGCCTCTCTATCTCCCTCTCTCTGTCTCTGTCTCTGTCTATCTCCCTCTCTCTGTCTCTGTCTCTCTACCTCCCTCTCTCTGTCTCCATCTCCCTCTCTCTGTCTCTGTCTCTGTCTCTCTACCTCCCTCTCTCTGTCTCCATCTCTGTCTCTCTATCTCCCTCTCTCTGTCTCTGTCTCTCTGGTATGGGAATCAAACTCAGAACTCTGTACTTGTCCTGTTACCAAATATATGAACATATATATTCATTTTAGAAAATATCAGAGAAAACTCTGTTAACTTTTAGATAGCATTTTCTAATAAATGTGAAACAATTTATTTTATTTATCTATTTTTTGTGGCCAGTTCAGCCTGGCCTGGGGGCTGGGCTGGCTGGCACATGGTGCCTGGGATCACTGTGGCCCTGCCCTTTTGCCTAAGCTTGCCTAAGCTTCAGACCTCTGAGCTATCTCGCCAACCCCTGAAACAGAATCTAAAGTCAAAGACAATTACCCAACATGCCTACGTGTCTTGTAAGCTCCTGGCCCTTTTCAGCCTGAAAACTAGAATAGCTACAATGTGTTCTTAAGCAAACAGTTATTAACACTGTCTTTCATGTTAACTTAAATGAAAAAATATATTTTACTGGTACATCTATTGCTCTTTATTTAAAGCCAAACAATCCCTTTAATATTCCTACATGTTGTACTTAATGACTAATTCTTTACATGACACCATGTAAAAAGATAAGATCAGTGAAATTTGTACTCTAGCACATCAAGACTTCAGCTTTTCTTATCATAAAGATATTATCAATTAGCAGAAAATCATTGAATTTTGTAATCATAGGCAGTTCAACTAAGCAACAACAAAAATGCGTAAGTGCTCTCATCCTAGTTAAATTGTAATTCTATCTTAAAAGTTCCTCAGTGACTCATTTAAATCATTTTTGCTCAGATTCCTCTTCACTGTCTAATTAGGGAAGTCCTAACTATAGGTCACCCCAGACAAGACAATAAAAACATCTTCCAGCCATCTGTAGTTAACAAAGCCCTGTTCTCAATCCTCTAGTAAACCATATTTTCTCAGCCAGCAAACAATTTATGTTGATTATATGGTCACTGATGAGTTTCCGTTTGTATCAAGCACTACAAATGAACAGGATGAAAAATGAGTCTTGATGAAAATTTTTCCTGCACCAAGAAGTTGGCTGCTCCTGACCTCGTTGACGACACAACTGAAACTTTCAGCAGTGGTTTCCGGTTAGGTCGTGCGGTTTTCAAAAGAATGAGGGGGGTGCTGGCAGAAAATGGGTCCCGGCTCTCTGATCTTTATCTGCCTTTATGCCTGCAGCCAGATCTGCCCAACTTAGAACTAGTGAGTTGGATATTGGTCACATGGATTCTTCACCTGTCACCACTCTCTGCGATCTACTTCCTCCTGTCTGTCTCTGACTCATTTAGCTCTAGGGTTTTCCTACCTGAATTCTCTGCCATCACTGGCTTCAGTTCTGATTAAACTTTCATCTTAATATTATGGTTATTGTTTTCTTGTATGATGTCATAATTCAGCTGGCTTATGTCATATTTAAAAGTATTTTAATATGTTAAAGGGACAAATTTGGGGCTGGGGACATAGCTCAACAGTCCAGTTGCCTTGTTTGTTTTTGGTCTTTTTTGATTTCGCTGTATTTTTTGGTTGAACTGTTTTGTAGGAGAGGTTTATTTTTTGTTTTTGGTGCCAAGGACCAAACCCAGGGCTTCCAGCTTGCTAGGCAAGCATTCTATCGCTGAGCCAAATCCCCAGCCCCATAGCTCAACAGTCTAAGCATCTGCCTGGCAAGTGCAAGGACCCGGGTTGGATCTCCCATGCCACATGTTGTGCCAGCCCTTGGACCCTTGGACACAGTGCGCTGGCCACTGAAGCCTACAGTGGTGGTGCACACCTGTAATCCCAGAGCTAGGAAGGCTGGGACAGGAGAATCACTATTAGTCCACACTGCATAGCAAAACCCTTTTCCAATAAATAAAGACAAACTTTAAAGGAAAAATTTGTAAAAAGAAGACTTGTGGCAACAAATCTTCCAGGCTTCCTTCTTTGCAAGTACAAAATTGCAATATTAGGTAAAAGCAGACATTTCAGCCATTGATGATATGTATTAAATCCATTCTACTTACAAATCAAAACAAAACAAAAGACTTCTGAAATGTACAGAATATTTCATATGGACAATTTATTATTCAAATAAGCTAGTGTTTTAAGTGAGAGCGTCTGACTCCAAAATCATACTTTAAAAACTGTGTGCCATGATATGCATAGATTGCAGCCTAGAGCTGAAGAGACAGCTCAGTGGATTAAGTGCCTGCTTAGGCAAATGCAAGGACCCGGGTTCAATCCTTGGAACCGCATGCTGTGCCAGCCACCAAAACCTGGCGTAGTGACACATACCTCTAATCACAGCACTGAGGAGGCTGAGACAGGAGGATCACTTAGGAGTCCAAGCTGCATAGTGAGACTCTGTACAAAATACATTTTAAAAAGCATCATACTCTCCAGCAATTATGACATGAAAAATTTAACCTCTAAGTAGCAACTCTATTGAAATTCTGCTTAGGATAGAATCATTCTCTCATATAACATGTTTCTCTAGAAAAAATTAAACTGATTTCATCATTTTTAAGGTCAGAGACTATATATGTAATACCTTCAACACACATACACACGTGCGCGCACACGTGCACACACACACACATTCATCAAATGCTTGTAATGACTTAATTTTTCGTCTCTAAATGATTACACACAGACAGGCTTCTTCTGCCTTAGCAAGCTCCCCCTGCTGGTTGCCAAGCCTTGGTCTCGGTGGCTTAGTTTTGTTTTTCATTGTTATTCTTTTGATTTTTTTATGAAATACTTTCTATTTGCGCTTATAATTGAGAAACAAAGTTAGAAAAAGTTCGGAAGAAATTTCTCAGAAAAAAAAACTTGTCCACAGTGTAAATTCATTACATTTTCTAGTACAAAGAGTCTATGAATCTTAGCTAGTCACTTTCAATTTATAAATAAAGTAAAATTCAGAAGCACCATGACTTAAATAGGGGCACACAGTTAAAATTAAGAGTAGAACTATAGTTCCCTAACATCATTTTTAAAAATTTTCTATTATTACCTTACAGTTAATAGTTTTAGGGCCTAATTTATTGTGAGTTTTTGGAGGTTTTACTTTTATATTTTTATAAAGCCAGATAAGCATCAGTTTTAAAATTGTATATATATTTGTTATATATATATATATATATATATATATATATATATTTGTTAGTATATATATATATGTTTTAATAATTAAAGTTCTTTAGTCTCTTCTCGCTTACTTTATGAGATTTAAGAATTAAACATCTATTTCAGCATTTTTTGTGGCCTTATTTACTTTATTATACACAATGGGTTCAAAACTAGACTTCAATGTATTTTGCAAACACAAAACCAACATAAAACATTTTATGGAAGAATGTGATTGCTGCAATATATGTGCAAATATTTCAACTTTATGAAGCAAATTCAGGATAATAAAATATCAATCAATGAGAATAATTTGTTTTCAGAGAAAATCTATACTACATTGCACTTTAAGATATTCTAATGTATAAGTAATAGGAACTCTATATAATTGCAATACAGATAAAGTGATATAGATGTTCCTTAATAAAGTTCAATTATATATAACCTAAAGAAGTGCATAATAGCTGCTACTTAAATTATTTCCTGCATTTAGACCTGAATGAGTAAATTCATTAATACACAGTAATGCCTTCACAACCTAAGTGAATGTTTACTCATGTTTTGAGCTATAATAAATGACAATGCATTTCTTAACATTTATTGATAAGGAGACATTGTTTTATGCGAATTTGCCCCTTCAGAAGTCTTTGCTCATACATATTTAAACTGAAAACTATCTTTGCTTATAGAAAGCAGAGAATCAGAACAAAAAAAAAGAAAAACCCTTCTCAACAGAAGAGGCAGGTAGTACCAACTTGCTAGTCTATTTTTTCCTTCTTTCGTTTTTTTTGCAGAACCAGGAATTGAACTCATGCCCTTGCACTTGCTAAGGAAGCACTTATTCCACTGAGCCATCTCCCCAGGCCCGCTAGCATATTTTTCTCTAGGATGAAGAAGGAAAAGGCCAAGGTGGATTACAGCATCTGTACTGAGAATTTTTACTGTTCTGTCCTAATAATAAGATTTACAATAGTGTATGTTTCCAGAATATATTTCATTCCAAAATTATTACTTTTGCTTGATATTTTACTAGTCCATATAAATCTACACTATCCATTACATGTGTCATTATATAACATTACAATTTTTCCAGCTCTAGCAGTGCATTATATTTTCCTCCATCTAAATGGAGGAATGGCAGAGATGGCTCAGTGGAATAAGCACTTCCATTGCAAGTGCAAGGGCCTGAGTTCAATCCCCGGTTCCACCAATAAATAAATAAATAAATAAATGGAGAAATGCTCTTTTGTTTCCCAGGAAAACAACCATAACAACCTGAGCCTGATTTCTATTTTCACCAAAAAGAAAGAAGAGCTTTAAGTAAATTGTTTGTCTAAAGGTTTTTTTTCTATTAATATTTTAATTAATTATTTGAAAGCAATAACACAATGTCAGGAGAGTGTGAAGACTCTAGATTTAAATTTCCCTCAACTCCGACTTTACTCTTGACTCAGTTTTATGATGAATCACTCCCTGGCTACTAGGTATTTATTACGAAAGCTAACAAAAGCTGATATGAACCCAGAAGCCTTGATTACCATGGCTGCTTTACAGCCATGGTGTGCCAGGCCGCTCAGCACAGGGCCAGCACCTTTTTGCAGAAATCAGTGATTTATCAGATTCCCCAAATATTTCTCCTGTGTTTCTTTTACTAGTGATCTATTCTTGTCTGCTTTGTTGTGCTAAATTTAACAAGCAGTGTTCACTGTCAGAAATATAGAAACATGAAATCTAATGTGTGAAGATTTTAAGAAGTTAAAAAAAAATACATAAAAGAAAGCTTTTCAAGATGAAGAAATGTAAAAGCATTGAGTTTTTATCTTTGAAAAAAATAGAATTTGTTAAGCATTGAGGCAGGGTTTGAGGAGAGATCACAGTGCTTGGCAGAGAGCGGACACTTGGAAGCCAATCTCCAGAGCTCCGTGCGGGGCCAGGCAGGGGCCCACTGTGCAGGTGTGGGGGGGACACTCAGCCGAGCTTCTCTGCTTCGGCTTCATCCAGTCTTAGCAAGATTTGAAATGCAGTTCTATTATACTTCTGAAGCAAAAGCTGAAACTGAACAACTTATCAGAGAGGTTTTCAAATATAAAATCTATGGTTCAAATGTTTCCAAGGCTTTATGAGTAATTCAAGGCCTAGCATCAGATTTAAAAGCTGAAATTGCACTACATTCAGCAAACAGAAAATAGACTGAGTTCAAAAGTTTATGTATCGCTCAAGAAATAAATGATAGACTGATACAGATTTTACCTGAAATTTTTCAAGAAAAGCACTTGTCTTTTTAAAGGCACATTAATTTGTCTTTTTTTTTTTTTGTACCAGGAATCAAACTCAGGACCCTTGTGCTTGCCAGGCAGTCTCTTATGCCACTGAGCTATCTTCCTGGCCCTATTTTTAAGGATTTTTCTTCTCAGAATTATTGTTATTCTTTCTTTTTTGTTTGTTTCTTGTCTCTTCTTTTTGAGAGAGGATCTCGCTATGTAGTTTAGGCTGGCCTTCAGCTCTCTTTGCAGCCCAGGCTGGTTTTGAACTTGTAACAATCCTCCTGCCTCAGCCTCCCCAGTGCTGGGATTACAGGTGTGCACCACCATGCCCAGTATCAATTGCCACCTCAGCTCGCCCCGGAGGTGGGCCCGGCATGGCAGGCCCAGGAATCAAACCCCCAGCAACTGCTGCGCTTTAATCCACTGAGCTATTTGACCAACCCAGTCATTATTTTTTGAATGAAAATATTTTGCACCTGCATTTTGCAAAGTACATGCAATTTGCAACAATCATTTTATTTTTCAATTCTAATAGAAAGTGGGTAGAAGTAGCTATTAATAGTCAGATAAATTAAGGCTTGTGATAAAATAAATATTCCTTCAGCACTGAAATGACAATTTTTTTTGGTGTGTGTGACTGGCTCAGCATGTTCTGGTGGCAGTCCTGACACAGTATGTGGTGCTGGGGATAGAACCGTGATCCCTGCAGTTGCCTAACCTTGCCCAAACAGGTGCTTTAGACTGCTGAGCTATCTCACTGGCTCCTGAAATTGTAATATTAATGTCATATTATAAAGAAAATAAATGAGCAACAAAAATTAAAACAGACTCTTTAACTATAAAAATCTAAATAGGAACACAGAAATGGTATGATTCTTACACTGCTATTTAGAATAACAGAATGGCATTTCTAGGCTTATTATATTAGCTAACTTTAGAGTGTATCAATTTTTTTTCCTTCTCCAAAGTATATTGAGGTTCAAACTCAAAACTGGGTTCAAATAATTCATTTGAAGCTATCAATTTCAAACATGGCTCCTTTTATGTCCTTTGTCTCTGTTGAGGACACTGCTCGAAACCTTCTATTCCTTTCTCTACCACATTGGGGAGATAACAAGGTAGAGGGTGTTAATTGTTCAATCTGTGATATAAATCAGCTGTAGAGAAATAAGATAGGTGTATAGCTGCACTCTCTTCATTCACTGATTAGAGACATCTGCTGTAATAATGCCTGTAAGTATAATATCATGTATGCACCTTGTACGACACAGAAACATTACGAAAACATTTTGCAATGTAAAAATAAATAAATAAATATAAAATAAAGTTGTGGTGGCAAGATGAATAAATATATATACATATATATATGTATGTATATATATATTCATCTTATATATATATGTACATATATATATATGAAATGCATTTATTCAACATATTATTTATTGCTGTATATGACTAGGGGAAATAAAGGCCAATTCATGTCTAATAGAAGGAGCAATGGCCACAGTAGTTGTGATACATTCATTCTGACATTTTTAAAACCAAAGAGCGTAGATCCTTAACCAAGATGTGAGACAGGCACCTTTAGAGGGAAACGCTACACTTTAGAAAGACAGAGAGAGAGAGAGAGAGAGAGAGAGAGAGAGAGAGAGAGAGAGAGAGAGAGAGAGAAGGAAAGCAAGCAAGCAATCAAGCTGCTGTCCTTTTAAAAGTCTTTTGATTCATTTTCAGTTTTTTCTCTTTGTTTCAGCTAAAACTCTAAAGCAATTTACGAGAACCAGTCAAAATCACTGAGTCGTCCTGACTCATCCTTTTACGTGACCCATAAAGTTGGGTCATTACATTACTAAATCGAACTCCAAGAAGCATTTTTGTCCACCACCTCTCCTTTTGGACATGTGGTTTGCTTCCTTAACAACTAGAATGCCCGGGAATGTGCCTGCCCAACACGTGCTATGTGACCAGGGCAGGGTCCCCCATAAAACCTCCAGATTCCCTGCATCGAGCAGAGTGTGACATTCCAGGCAACCTTCCCTCTCTGCTTCCTCTCTGTGAGGCATAACTCCTCCATTCTGTTGCTTCGGGCCATGCTCCTTGGCTTCACATTGGTCAGGAGAACCCACTGCAGTCCGTCGCTGAGTGCCATGTACGGAACTCTGTTTCCGTCGCTATCTTTTGTAGCTGCAGACAGCACCTATAACTTATTTGAAGAATTTCAAAAGCTAAAAAAAGGAAACTATACCTATCATAAAATAGGATTTTGTAAATTTTATATTGCGTAAGAAAACAACATTCTTGTAGATTACATGACAATAATATGATAGGATCTGCTTTTAAATGGGAGAATATTTTGACCCATAAAAAACTAAAGGTATGATTTCCCGGTACAAATAAAGGAAAGAAGTTGAAGGTGTTTCAAAATGTAAGAAGTGCTTAATTTTAGGAATTTTATTATTATACTGCAGTATCGTTTTTTTCTGTTTTTTATGTATTTAGTACAGGGTCTACAGGGCCTCACTACACAGATTGGACTCAAAGTGATCTTCCTGTTTTTAGCCTCACAAGCGCTGGGAATACAGGCACACAAACAAAATGCCCAGTCCCAATCACCCACCATGTCCAGTCTCATTTGCCCCTCAGCACTGGACCCTATGTTTGCCTAAGCAGGTACTTTAACCTGCTGAGCTCTCTGGCTGGTCCTGGAGTATAATTTGTTCCTTTTAATTTTTTCCAAGAAATTTTTAGTTTTTCCATTGATGTCAATTTTTAAAAAATAAAATCTACTTTGTAAATATAAAACTGCATGTATTCCAGTTACTCAAAATTAGGTCACTGTTTTCTCTTAAATTTCTCTAGATATATACAAATATTTACTCTTTTTCCATCATCACTTGCTTTCCAGGGAAGGAAATTTTCAAAATATGATCACAAAGAACATGTTCTTCTATTCTTAGGGCACTTTCACACAAACAACTAAGCATAAAAATATTTCATGGGGAAGCGAGGCCACACATCACCCTGCTTTCTCAGTGCCTATCTGTCGACCCCATTTAAAAGAATTAGGAAGCCACAGAAAAGACTGGAGGGGCAATTTAAGAAAGTAGAAAAATTAAAACAAGCTTTACGTCCTTCTCTTTGTCAGTAACACAGAATAGTAGAGGAAAAGCAGTACCTTTGATGTCAAGATCTATACGGAATTTCTTGGTGCAATTGATTGTTCTTTGCAAGAATATTTTCAATATTCAAACGTTGTCTCCACAGCCCCTCGAGATCTTTGCCAAGTTGCTTGCTGTTCCCTGTTAAATACAAATGGGAACTACTGCTGAGTAATCCCTAGTAGTCAGTCTTCAGCACACAGAGAATGCTTCAAAGCAAAGCAAGTTGCTACACTGAAAACATTCTTTGCAAAAATATTTTATTTTATGACTCTGAGTTTACACAAGAAGCCAAAGAAAGTTAAATTTGGTAAGACCCTGGAAAACTTGAAATGACTTATTTTATTCTTTAAAAGAATCAACTCATTCTTTTGTCTTGTGTGACCATGGAAGAAGTGATTGGAGAATAATAACAAAGATGTGCTCTGGAAGGCAAGATAGCTCAGCAGACTAAGTGCCTGCTCTAGCAAGTGCCAGGATCAGGGTTCAATCCCTTGCACCTGGCCCCATCCCTGGCACACTGAGCTTACCACCGAGACTGGGTGAAGTGGCACAAGCTTGTAATCCCAGTGCTGGGGAAGCTGAAACAGGAGGATCACTACGAGTCTGAGCTGCATAGTGAGACCAGAGTGTACCAAATACATAAAAGAAAATTATGCCTATATATCCTAAAACCACCTGGCCATTTTCAATGTTACCATTTAATTTTTTCTCTATATAATTTTATATAATCTCAAAATATTAATATTTCCTATATTTAAAAATGAAAGAAAAATTTACCTTTGGGTGAAAAATCATGACTTGCAGAACTAATTATATTTACATAATTTTATGAAAAATATAGGTGTATTGATGCATTATATACTTATTTACTGACTTCTTTAAAATTATCCTTACATGTAAATCAACATATCGTAAAGATTGACAGTGTCTCAACTGAATATTTTATATATATTTTTTTTCAATTTTTAGGGAAGGGTCTACAAGGTGCTCAGGGTCTCACTACTATTACTAGATTGGACTAGTAATGATTCTCCTGTCTACAACCTCCCTGTAATACAGCTGGGACTTCGGATTTCAAGTACAAATAAATACAGGAAAAGGTACATTGTGCATTGTTTTGCTTTCTTTTACTTTTAAGATGAGAAAGAAAGAAGATACATTTTTTTCTATAATAGAGAAAATTATTCAGCATTGAAAAAATATCGACTCGAGAGCAGGTATGGAAGCTCGCTGGGGCAATGCAACTTTACCGCAGCGGTCATTCACCACGCAAGTTGCGGAGGAAATGAAAACGACAGAGACAGAGTTAGCAGGTCAGGGTTCCGAACAGTTGCCCTGTCATCCAAATGAAGCAGAATATAATGGTGACCCCTCATACAAACAATAAAAATGGCCACTGCTTCCTGAAATTTGCCCTTCCCAGTTGAACTGGAAATCGTACAGTGCTTATAAAAAAAATGCCCTATTTGCCGAGGTAGTTGAGCCTAAATGACAGTATTTATAGTTCACAGACTGTTATTTCTCAAAACTCCATAAAATATGCAATAGAAAAATTAATATTCATGTCTATTAATTATAATGTTCTGCTATAGTTTATGATTAGCTTCTTCTCATATACTCACGACCCTGTCTCCTGGAGGAGCTAGGGCTTCCTCTAGCTCATGTGTCAGGACTTGGTGCGCCGCTCATAATTAGAAGCTGCATCACTTGTATCGGATGGAACAATCGGATGAGTAAGAAAACGTTGAGCGTTGTGCTTCATCTCACTAGAGCTTAACCTAAAACACTGGCTGAAAATTTGCATAGAGCACATAAAGCCTCAGAAATACTGAAATATAATAGAGAATTACTAAGAAACTATTATAGGTAAAATTCATGCCTGTTCTTTGCCGTGTACAATTATGATTCAGCATAATGGAAGAGGAAGTAAGATGTGTGTGTGCCCTATTAAAAATAGCTTCAGGTGATTTTAAGGTCATTTTCACACAATAAAAACCAGATATTTGTAGAAAAGGGCTGTGATATATACCATTTATCATCTTAATAAGGAATAGAGAAAATATCAGAAACATTTGTTAAAATTAAATGCCAGCTTTACCAAATTTTCACCTTATGTACTGTATATTTGTTGCTATCGTTTGAAGTTATCAAAAACTGTCATTTTATCTTAAAATAAATTTTGATAATGAAGAGAGAAATAAAAGTCTTCAAAAAAAATGAGGCTTTCATTTTCCAGCAAGCTTAAACACTGAGAACTGTTAATTGTTTTGTTCTGTGAGTTGGATGTTCTACCTAGCACAGGAGTGGATATTGAAATTAAAAGCCCCACATTGCCTGGTATGCACAAGCCTTATCTTCCAGAAGATTATATATGTTAAGGAGGCCAGGATGCTCAAAAACTTTCATGCACAATGCCAGTGCCTTTCTGTGTTGGAGATAATATCTCCATGGGAGCACTGTGCTTGCAAGGTACCCTTGGGACTAGTTCCGTCAGGGAACATAGCATCAGAGAGTAGGTAGGGAAAAGTCCTACATGGCACCACTGTGCTTACTGGGTCAAAGTCTCAGAGAGGTGGGCTGAGGAACACCACCTCAGTTCCCAACTTTTTGCTTCAAGTGTAGAGAAGAAAGAGTGTTGGATTCTGGGGTAAACGCTCTGTTGGACTCTGCTGAGCTCACAAGTATCACCCTGTGCTGGAGCTTCTACATTATCGGCTGCATCTTCCCCAGTTGTTTATCTCCCGTACAACCCCAGACATTTCCAGTCGCTCGTTAACTTCAGTCACCCTCCTCCTCTTGTCACTGCTCCCTGTCATTGTGTCTTCCCCTTCTCTAACATCCATTAGGAATAAGTACTCACGTTATGGCCCTTCTGTCCTGTCCACGGAGCCCTAAAAAGTAGGAATGGTGTCTAGCAGTTGTTTTATCAATTTATTCTAAATAAGTAACAGTAACAATGGAAAAATATGTAAACCTTTCTTACGCTTTCTAAAAACAGAGCATTTGTTTTTCTAAAATATTTTATTACAAATAGAGTTGTCTAAAAAAAACACATGATGTTGAAAATACATGATGCTCATGACTAGATCTGGTGGAACTGTCTTAGGAATTGAGCTGGTATGCAGGAAGACCTCAAGAAATTCTTGGTGCCCACGGTCTCATAGCTGCTTCCAGAACCTGAAGATCCTCCATTACCCTGATTAAAAATAGAAAGCACTCAGATTTAAAATGGGTTACTTGGTATGATAAGTCAAATAATACCCAAGGTTGAATGATAGGTATTAGAGAGACCTATCTTTCAATATATGCATTTCTGTTGTTTTAATTAGACAGTTTATAATTTCCAGGAAGTGTGTTCAGAGCTACAAATAGTAGCTCATCAACCACAAATTTCATCTGCCATTCATCCACTATTTTTTGGTGACAGCACAATATCTACCTATGGTAATTGCAAGCTGCTAATTTATTTTTAATACCTATCAGCTGGTTTGGTTGGAACTCTAAAATAGATAATAACAGCATCGACTCTTGCAACAATGTAATTTTTATTAGACACAAAATGACTACCTTTTGTGAAATGGAAAAATAACAAAAAAGAATTTTCTAAGCGACTTAAGCAAAATTAGCAAAGGACAATAAGTTATTACATTGTCAGTATGAAATCTGTCATCCACTTGCTTTATATTTTATATTATTCTAATGTTTGCACTTACTTTTCAAATAAGTAAAATATTAAATGGCATTAATTTCCAAAAATATAAAATGCAAAAATTTTAACTTCTGCAAGTGTTCTATTAAAACCACTTTTGTTGCCTTATATATAATGCTAATGCTAACAAGATTGGAAAAGGAACAAAATAGTGATTAGGCCAAATTATCTAAACATATTCATAGAGGGGTGGCTGAAGCAGGGTGGTGCATCTGGGTATCAGATAAAGCTAAACCATTAGATCAAAAGTATGAGTATTGATAACTATTAGAAAACAAGGCAAAATATGACAATCTTCAGGCACTTTTTCAGAAGGATAGTTAAGCAAACAGCATACTAGAATGCAGTTAATCATTTTCTCAAATATCTCCTTTATAACCAATTATAATTCCCATAAATTTATATCCTAATTAATTTCTTTTTTATGGTACCAGGGATTGAGCTCAGGGCCCTGAGCTTGCCATAATTTCTTTAATCTTTTTCTCTATTTTCTCTCCCACCAATTTCACCCAACTTCACTATTTCCTCTACCAGCACAGTCAGAGCAGAAATCTGATCACTGTGTTTCCCTTCAGCCCTCCTCAGTGACTTCCTACTGAACTTAGCCCATTTCTCTGGCATCCTAGAAGCACTCAGAATAATCCAGGCAGTGTCTACCACTCGTCACTGTACTCTACCCTCACTTTATTTTTAGTCTCTTGAATAACTTGAATCTCTTGGCATTTTCAAAGTATGTCTTCCGACCCCTCCCCTTTTTCCTAAACAAATTCTGCTACATTTTCAAGTGTCAAATTCTAGATTAGTTTTGCCTACAAATTTTTATTTCATTTCTATACTTTCTAACAGTCATATTTACCTCTGCAAATTATAATAACAGAGATAAGCAAATAAAGACCCCAGTGAGTAAAGAAACTTATCCTTCACATTAAGTTCTGGTGGCTCATTCCTGTTGGGAAAGACTCATCGGCAATGGCTCAAACAAAGACACATGGACACCGAATGCAAGCAAAGCGAGGGCTGGAGCTAAAAGTTGCCATGCTGCCTGCAATATATATATATATATTGAGTTTCAGCCTTTGGATTACTTTAGGTAAACCTAACAAGATTCCATTGAGCGTGTCCAAGGCTAATGTTTAGGCTGTACGTGACATCCTGCCAGGTATCTGAGATCAAGGACACAGAAACAGGGTATACTTAAGGAGTTTCAAGAGTTTTTGGCCACTCCTGCAGCTGTTGCTGTCCTGCTTTCTTCTTCCTCCCACATGCCCTGCAGGCTATTCAGCACGTCTCTATTTTAACTCTTTCTTATCCCAACACATTCCCTTAATACTTCTACTCTGTGAGAACCTCTAGTCAGTGAACTCCAACTACTGAGCTAGATTACAAATGTGTTTTGTCCATAGCTTCAGGCTCATATGATTAGCCAGGTGGCTCCTGGACATCTCTAATTGAATCTTTCCAATAGAATCAAAATCAACATATTTTAATCAAGGGAAATTTTTAGAACTAAAAAGTGGGATAATTTCTGTGATCCTTATACTTTGAAAAGATTTCATATAACAAAACACAACAAACCAGTATTTACAACATATGAATGCCTCTTAGTTTAAGTTTCAATCTTCACATAAGGCCAGAATACTCCATAATTGTGAATATTGATTCAATGACTAACATTGTTAACTAGTTTTCTTGTTACTAAGATAAAATACCAATACCCAAGGTGAAAGAAGGTAAGATGGATTTAGTGCACAGTTTGTAGATGTTGCAATCCATAATTGGCTGGCTCCAAATGAAGGTGGTTGGGGCCAGGGACATAGCTCAGTAAAATAAGCACTTCCCTGGCAAGGGTATGAGTTCAATCCCTGGTGCTGCCAAAAAACAAAAAACCAAGGTGGCACATGACAGAGGGCAACAGTTCATGGTGGACAGAAAACAGCAAAAGAAACAAGGAGAGAGACGTAAAAGACCGTTTCAGTAACTTCCATTGCATCCAGTCTACCAGGAGTAGGACAAGGCTTATCCAGTCAGTGTAGGGGTTGGGGACGTAGCTCAGTGGCATAAGTGCTTGTGTGGCAAGCACAAGGTCCTAAATTCAATCCCAGGTACCACAAAAAAGAAGTGTCACTGTGATACTATCCATTCAGTAGACTGACTCTTCCATCTCCCAGTCTTAATTCCAGAACCCTTAATCCTAGCATTGAACTATGAATGAACACACTAGAGGCAGCCACCACCAAAAACTCCCCATCTAAAGCTGCACAAGGGGGGGGGACATCTAAACACAAATCGTAATGGCAGGACTGAGAGGACTACTTGCTTTAAATGATATGCTTTATACTAATGTCACCTATTCATTGTTTCTCTTTTCATCTTATAACTTGTTCTTTCAGAGGTGTCAGTTTAGTATGGAATTAATAAGAGTCACATTTAGTATGAAATTAGTAAGAGTTGTATATGGAAAAAAATATGGTGTCATAAAATTCATATTTTTAATTAGAAACATTTTAATTGATACAGTAATGTCTGTACATAAGAGTAAAGCAAGTCCCCTAAAGAGCTAGATACTACTTAAACAATATGTAAAATTATGACAGAAATGATAGTTATCTTCTTTTTTTAATTTATTTTTTATTAAATCTATTGAGAAAC
>PVKA01028412.1:19373-29518 GCA_004027165.1 Ctenomys sociabilis
TTTTTTTTTTTTTTTTTTTTTTTTTTTTTTTTTTTTTTTTTTTTTTTTTTTGTCTTTTTTGAGACAGGGTCTCACTGTGCAGTTCAGGCTGGCCTTAAGCTCACTTTGTAGCTCAGGCTGGTCTCAAACTCACAACAATCCTCCTGCCTCAGCCTCCCTAGTGCTGGGATTACAGGCATGCGCCACCACGCCCGGCTATTGTTATCTTCTTAGTGGTTATTCATAGTACAAGATGCAGATATGTTCTCCTGTCCAAATACTATTAGTACAAATCTTTCTTCTCGTTGAATTAAGAGAAAGTAGCTGTATATCTATCCGATTTTGTATATACAAATACAAAATGGTCCTTCCTCTGTATCACCTTTTCTTGTGTAGTTGTGTCAGAGATAGGTATTCCATTGCCATTTAAAAATTGTAGGTGCATGAATTCAGCAAAATAATCCAATATTGTCCAGTCATCCATAATAGTAGTGGGTTATTTGTAGGAATGGCAATGTCAGAAGTTGTTGAATTGAGCCTTTCACAGCTCAGCATATTAATATGGCTTTGCTTTTTATACATCATTTTTATACTTTTCTGCAGGAAGGTTAAGGCCAAGATACTGCAAGACCTATGTTAGAAGAACTTTAACTTTTGTATCTGATAAGGTCAGTCAAGTCCCCTGAGGTTTTAGCCTGTAACCCTGCACCACGGTTTGCAGATTCTTTCTCAGTGTCAGCCATATGGATGAGTCACAGAGCAAATTGACCAATTTGCTCTCTGAGAAAGCCTGAGAGAATGTTTTCTGTGCATATGACTCTCCATATGCATACTCTACCTCATTGATCATGTTGCTCTATGGCCCCATAATCTCTTTGTTCAGAAAATTTGGGACAAAACTTAGTTACATGAGGTTACAGTATAGCTTCTACTATGTCCTGAGTCTTCACTGACCTTGAAAGGCTAGGGCCAAAATGTTAGCTATTTTTACAGCCCTTCTATTTCTCTAATATTTGGTCCACAAACTTAGGTTGTTAACCATCCAAAAGAATAGCTTATTATAACCCTACAACATATGTAGTTGGGTTTAACCTAACTATCTGTCTGAATATCAAACATCTTAGGTGTAACATGAGACAGGTATTTTCCATTAAGTATTGATATGTTAAACTTTAAGTCCCTACAGAATATAGAGAAAAAAGATAAAAAACTAAAAAATATTTAAGAAAAATGGATAAACAATTGCATATTTTTATGAAAAAATTTAGAAATCTAACTACAGCATTGTAGCAGGATAGTCCAGTGAAATTGTTTTTTGCTTATCTCTATTTTTCATTTATTATCATTTTCTTTTTTAAAACATTTACTTGAGAGACAGCATGGCAATAATTGGTATGTCATAACAAGCAGTAAGTAGTTAGAAGACCAGAATGACAGGCATTCCAAGCATGAACCTTCTATTACACATTGCTATCTTCAGAACAGTTGCTTGGTCCACGGGTATCAGCATATATACTTAGTCAGAGTGAGAATCCTACCAATTAACTGCTAGTTTCAAAAACCTACTGATGTTTCTCAGGATCATTGCTTGCACATCTTGTGTATATACATGTGTTACCCATCTTGTATATAAACATGACAGGCTTTGCTCCTGTCATGTTTCACAGCTTTTCTCCTTGAGATCTCCTCATGTTCTTGCATTCCTTTTAATTGTGTTATGTCTTTCTATTTTCATTTCTTCTTATGAGTTCATGTACTAGAGAGACTATATGATATTTATATATGTGGGTCTGGTTTATTTCACTTATGAGTATATCTTCAAGTGGCATCCATTTAAATATAAATGCTTTAAGTTTATCATTCTTTATAGCTGATGTCTCTTTGACTCATTATTGTGTTTTTACCTCCTGTAAAAGCTGAATCATGATTAAAAATATTGTTATTCTTATGAGCACTTCAGGAAAAAATAAACTGATTAGTTATTATCTCTGAATTTAACACCTATCTACTTTATGCATAAGATCTCTCCATCTATACTCTGTAAAGTCAATTTATCCTTTCCCTTTACTCCAGTTTTTAGAGAAATAAATACCAAAATTTTAGTAATGCTTTTCATGAATTAAGATTCTACATTTTGGAAGCTGGGGAGATAGCTTGGCAGCCTAATCACCTGCCTAACAAGCACAAGGACCTAGATTCATCCCCAGTACTGCATAGCATGCTCATTCAGTGCCAAGTCAGCCACTGAAATCTGGCATGGCGGTGCACCCATGTAATCCCAGTGTTGGGCAGGCTGAGATAGGAGGATCACTATGAGCCTGAGCTGCATAGGGAGACCCTGTATCAAATAAATGAATGAATAAATAAGTAAATAAATAAATATTTCAGAAAAAAATTCTAATTTATTTTAATTTTTATTTATTTATTTGGTACAGGGCCTTGCCGCAGAGGTTGAATGCACAGTGATTCTTTGTATCAGCTTCCCCTGAGCTCATATTACAGGTATGTACCACCACACTTTGGGACTAGCATGGCAAACCCAGAGTTCCAGGGCTGGCACAGCGTGAGGTACAAGGAATCAAACCTAGGTCCTTGCACATGCCAAGCAGGCTCTGAGGCTGCCACACTATCTCCTCTATCCTAAGATTTGAATTTTGATTAGTGAACTTCTCTTTCTAAGGCACTTTCTGTTCTACTAATAGAAGTTCATGATTTCTCTTACAATGTGTCCATGTGACTTTTAGATACAGCAATAAAATAAAAAGGAGAAGCAGCAAGTTTACTTAAAGGACTACACAGCCCTGGCCACACCACCTCAGCCTTTTGGCTGGGATTTCTGAGTTGGGCTACCTTCCCACTCTCAGGACTGCCTAGGCACCACCCCTTCAGCATTTCTGGCAGAGATTGCTGAGTCCAGCCATACTTCCTCACCCTGAAAACCACTGGGGAGTCGTGACTACCACAGCAAACTGTAGTTTGCTAACCCACACTCCCTTCATTTACCATCACTAGAAAAAAAACAACAAAAGGAAGGAATAAAAGGCAATCTCAGACCTCTGGCCACCCAAAATAAGTCCAAGAGGCAAGGTCACAGAAGAACTTAGAAGTCACACACCTGAAATGGCTGAGATGACGGTAACTGAAGTAAATAAGAAGTCTATCAGGCTATGGAGGAAATCAGATCAGCAATAATATCTCAGGTAAAAAAAAAAAATGACAACATTCATGAAAGAACTATTTGATACATCTAAGGAAGACAAAGATAAAAAAATAGAAGAAAATGCAAAAATGATACAAACATTGAATGAACAATACAAGAAAAAATTAGAATGCATGAAACAGATGCAAGAAGATATCCAGGACATTAAGAATTCCACTGAGAGCCGGCAAAACTGCTTGAATCAAACAGAAGATAGAATTTCAGACATAGAAGATAGCATTGCAGCTAGTGAACACAAAAGGAAACATCTCCTAAAAATAAAGAGAAACCAGGAAATAATAATACAACAGCTGCAAGATGATGCAAAGAAAAATGAGACTAATAGGTATCAATGAAACAGCTGGAAATGACACAAAAGACAAAAATAGAGTGTTTACAGAAGTAGTAGCAGAAAATTTCCCAAGTATGGGAAAAGAATCTGATATACAGATAAACAAAGGGTATAGAAGTCCAGCCACTGATAATCAAAATCAACAGTCACTCTGATACATAATAATCAAGATCCCAGAAATTGAACAAAAGAACAACATACAGAGCAAGTGGAAATTTCTCCAACTCTCAGCACCCCAGTTCAGTGAGTGTGTGGTGAGTCTGAGGGAGAGCCTTTGACTTCTTCCTCCATGCTCTGTGCCATCCAGAGCCTCAGGCCCCAAAACATCCTAGCCGGAGACCTGCATGAGATACCCCAGACAGGCCTGCAGGGCAACTCACTGGAGCCCCTGCCCCCAAAGCCTGCCACAGGATGGCGAACTTGTGTGACTCTCCCGGCACTCGTCCACTCCAACCAGCCTGGTGAGTGTGAGGGACAGCTTCTGTGCTCCACAGCACTTCCCGGATCAGGGACCTAATAAAGGAGAACCACAGACTCACAGTTGTACCAGAAAAGTGGCAACAAAAAGGTACTGAACTCAACAGCTAGATCTATGTGAGGCATAACTGGATAATCTCAAACTTAATAGACTGGCATCCAACTCTCATTATGTGCTAAGGTTATAGCTGCACCAAAGTTCTACATCAAAGGTCAGAGGTCAATGCTATACAAAACGACAAAGACAAGGAGAAAAATGCAATCACAGGTCTAGAATCCACCAATAAGTGCAGGGGACACTCGCTCAGCTGAAATGAATGAATTAACAGAGATGGAAGCAAAGGAACAGCAGCAGAAAGGTAAAGAGGAACTCAAAGCAGGAATAACTTTTGAAATAAAAAAAAGAACTCTTTGAAATCATAGCGTCTGAACTAGAGAATCAAGTTTGGAAATATATAGAAGAAACAAAATTTGGAAGAAACTCTGCAGTAAAAGAATTCATAGCTACCTCTAAAGAAGACAAAGATGAAAAACATATAGGAGATCACAAATATGATGGATTCCTGGAATGAGCAATACAGAAAAGAAATAGAGCACATGAAGCAGACTCAAAGAGATATAAAAGAACTAAAATTCTCAATCACAAGTCTACAAAACCGTTTGAGTGAAAGTGAAGTTAGAGTTTCAGATATTGAGGATGCTAGTGAAGCTAGTGAAAAAGTGAGAAAAGATCTCTTAAAAACAGTGAGGATTCAGGAAAAAATAATCCATCACATGCAAGATGAGGCCAACATTAACAATGTGAGAGTCATTGGCATAAATGAGACTGAAAGAATCAATGCAAAAGATATAAAAAGAATATGGCCAGAAGTAATTGCAGAAAACTTCCCAAATATGAGGAAACAATCCAACATTCAGGTAACTGAAGCATACTGAACACCAAATAACTTCAACAAAAGTAAAAACACACCAAGACATATAATAGCCAAGATCACAGAAATTCAACACAAGAATAATATACTGAAAGCTGCTAGAGAGAAGAAGCAGATCACATTCAAAGGAAAACCCATCAGAATTACAGTTGGCTTCTCTACACAGACCATGAAGTCAAGGAGAGCATGGAGCAGAGTTTTTCAAGTCTATCCCAAACTATTATACCCTTCAAAACTCTTTTTTGATGGAGAAGTGAAATACTTTCACGACAGAGAAGAACTAAAGAATTTCATGATGACAAAGACATCCCTACACAGGCTACTGACAGATGTTCTAGAGAGACCACAATAACCAGAATTCCACATATGAGAACAGAAGGAACCGACTAAACAGAACAGACAATTAAACACTGGATAAAAAGGAATAAACAACAGCAGATAAATATCATAACAATCATAAGTCAACACATTTCAATTTTAACCATCAATATAAGGGGACTCAATTCACCAATTAAGAGAAATACACTGGCACAGTGGATTAGAAAACAAAATTCAACAATATGTTGTATACAAGAAGCACACTTAACTCAAAAACACATTCATAAACTCAAAGTCAAAGGATGGAAAACAATACTACATGCCCCAGCACCTCAGAAAAAAGCAGGAGTAGCAATTCTGTTTTCAGACAGTCTCAACTTCAAAAGAAGAATTATCAAAACAAAATTAAAAAGGCCATTATATACTGGTTAGGGGAAAAATTCAAGGGCAAGAGGTAACACTCATAAATATCTATGCACCAAACACAGAAGCACCCAACTATTTAGAACAAATCTTAATGGACATGAAAAATCTAATATCCAAGACCACAATCTTAATAGGAGATCTTAACACCACCTTATCTCAAAAAGATAGTACAACCAGACAAAAAATTAGCAAGTAAGTAACAGAACTGAACCAAAGCTCAGAACGAATGGACCTGGTGAACATATACTGAGTGTTCCCCCCAACCACAGCTGAATACACATTTTTTTTCAGCTGCACATAAGTCATTTTCCAAGATAGCCCACATACCAGTTCAGAGGTCATGCTTAAGTATATGCAAGAAAATAGGAATTATCCCATGCATATTATCTGACCACAGTGCGATGAAACTAGAACTAAATGACAGGTTTAGTTTTTCTTTACCAGAAAAACCCGCTAAATTCATGGAAACTAAACAATACCCTACTCAGCAATCAAAGGGTCACAAATGAAGTTAAGCAAGAAATTCAACAATATCAACAATTCAGTGAAAATTCAACCACAACTTACCGGAATCTATGGGACGTGAAGAAAGCAGTTCTTAGAGGGAAAATTAAAGCTATGAATTCATGCATTAGGAAAACAGAACAGGAACAAACAAACACCATAATGTTGCACCTCCGACATCTAGAAAGATAAAAGCAAAGCAAACCCAGTGCACAAAGACAGGAAGAAATCATAAAGATTAGAGCAGAAATTAACTCAATTCAGATGAGGAAAACAGTTCAAAGAATCCATAAATCAAAATGTTTGTTCATTGAAAGACTAAATAAAGTAAATAAGGCTCTAGTCAACCTCATCAAAGAGGAAAGAAAAAATTCAAATACAAGCAATAAGGAATGAAAAGGGTGAAAGCACCACAGACCCAGTGGAAATTCAGAAGATTATCGATAGTTACTATGAGAATATTTGCCCTCAGAGAATAGAACGCATAGATGAAATGGACAGATTCCTCTAAAGGTACAAATTACCAAAACTGAACCAAGAAGATATAACGATTCTCAATAAGCCAATAACAATCAACAAAATACGAAACATAATAAAAAGCATACCGAAAAAGAAAAGTCCAAGTCCTAATGGATTCACAGCTGAATTGTGCAAGAAATTTATAGAAGATATAATCCCTACACTCATCAAACTCATCAATGAAATTGAAAAGGAAGAAGTCCTCCGAAAATTATTTCTGGAGGGAAGTAATATACTGATTCCAAAAGCAGGGAAACACAGCCAAAAAGAAAACTACAGGCCAATCTCCCTCGTGAACAAGAGTCTTCAATAAAATCCTAGCAAATAGAATACACCAAATCATCAAGAAGATCATACACCATAACTAGATAGGATTCATCCCAAGGATGCAAGGACAGTTCAGTATTCAAAAATCTATAAATGTAATACACTATATTGATAGACTGAAATCTGAAAACCACATGATCATCTCAACTGATGCAGAAAAAGCTTTTGACAAAATCCAACACTCATTCATGTTCAAAACCCTACAGAAAATTGGAATACATGGATTCTAACTCAACTTGATAAAAGCCATCTATGAAAACCCAACAGCGAATATAATTCCAAATGGGGAAAAATTGAAATCTTTTACTCTTAGATGAGGTACAAGACAAGGATGTCCTCTATCACTCCTCCTATTCAACATAGTTTTGCAATCCTTAGCAAGTAAAAAGAATAAGAATAGATTACAAAGAAGTTGAAATATCATTATTTTCAGATGACATGATACCTTACTTGGAAGAGCCAAAAAATTCCACCAAGAAGCTATTAGACTTGATATGGAAATTCAGTAGCATAGCAGGATACAAGGTTAGTACTTAAAAGTCAATAGCATTCCTCTACACAGATAACAAACACACTGAGAGGGAAATTATAGAAATAATACCTTTTACTATAGCACCACAGAAAATGAAATACATTGGAATTCACGTAAACAAGGAAGTCAAAAATTTTTTCATGGAAAATGACAACACCCTAACAAAAGAGATTATAACATTTCAGAAAACGGAAAGATATTCCCTGCTCCTGGATAGGGAGAACCAACATCGTGAAGATGGCCATACTCACAAAATTGTTGTGCAGACTTAATGCAATCCCTATCGAGCTCCCACCAGCATACCTCTAAGGCCTAGAGAAATCATTCCTAAAATTTATTTGAACCAGAAAAGATCTAGAATAGCAAAAGTAATCCTGGCCAAAAAAGATAAGGCAAGAGGCATCACAATTCCTGACTTGAAATTATTCTAAAAATTATAATTTTACCACTGTGATAAAATCAACATGGTATTGGCAACAAAATAGACCTGAAGATCAATGGAATAGAATAGAAAATACAAAGGCATCTACAAACACACTCGGCCACCTGATCTTGAACAAAGGGACAACAAGCTTACTGGAAGAAAGATAGCCTCTTGAACAAATGGTGCTGGAAAAACTGGCTTTCTACATGCCAAAAATGAAACCTCGACCCAGCTCTATCACCATGCACTAAGCTAAAGTCAAAATGGATTAAAGATCTGAACATTAAAACAGAAACACTCAATCTCCTAGAAGAGAAAGTAGGAGGAACTCTTGAACACATAGGGGTAGGCAAAGAGTTCATGAACAAACATATATTTGCAGGGAAAATACTTGAAAGGATCTACTCTTTTGAAGAGTTTCTGCACATCAAAAGAAATTGTAAACAAAGTGAAAAGACAACCCACAAATTTTGAAAACACCCTAATTAATAAGCACTGAGACCAAGGTTTGCTCTCCAGAATATATAAAGAACTGAGATACATTAGGAAATACCCGATCCAGACATGGGCATCTGAGATGAAGAGACACTTCTGAGAGACGAAATTAAAGAAGCAAATAAATATATTAAAAATGCTCCACTTTGCTAGCTATTGGTAAAATGCAAATAAAAACAACACTGAGATACCGTCTCACTCCAGAAAGAATGGCTATCATAAGGAAATCAACCAACAACAAGTTTGGAGGGGATGTGGGGAAAAGGGAACACTTTTCCACTGCTGGTGGGAATGTAGACTAGTACAACCATTGTGGAGGTCAGTGTGGAGACTACTCAAAGGAGTAGGACTGGAAATCCCATTCAAACCAGCTATCCTCCTACTGGGAATCTTCCCAGAGGAACTGAAAATATTATATCATAGTGATATATGTGTACATATGTTTATAGCAGCACAATTTGTGAGAGCAAAATCTTGGAAAAAACCAAGATGTCTGTCACATGAGGAATAGTTGAAAAAGATGTGATATTTTTATATAATGGAGTATTACTCAGCTATAAATAATGATAAACTTGAAGCATTTATATTGAAGTGGATGCCACTTGAACATATACTCATAAGTGAAATAAACAGACACACATGTGCAAATATCATATGGTCTCCCTAGTATAAGAAATCAAAAGAAGACATACAAATAGAAATGTACAACAACAACTAAAAAGAATTTATTCAGATAGTTAGGGCAAACTGAACAGCATATGCTACAGGGTACTAATAAGCTTTTTGTCTGGATGGTTAACAGCCTAAGTTCGCTGATCAACAATTGGAGAAATAGAAGGGCCACAAGGTCAGCCAACATTTTGACCCGAGCCTTTCAAGATCAACGAAGACTCAGGATATAGGTGAACATGTACTGTAACATCATGAAACTCAGTTGTGCCCCAAATTTTCTGATCAAGGAGATTATGGAGCCACAGACGAGGCAATCGATGATCTTTAGTGTGCCTGGAGAGAGTCACATGGAGTCTCTGGCTTTCACAAAGAGAAAACTGGTCAAGCAATGGCCGTGACTCATCCACATGGCTGACACAGACAAGGGATCTACAGAGTGAGGTACAGGATTACAAGATAAACCTTGAGGGGACTTGACTGACTTCATCAGATACAAAAGCTACATTTTTTGTTATATAGGTCTTGCTTTATCTCGGTCTTAACCATCCAGCAGAAAAGTATAAAAATAATGTATATAACCCGGGCCATATTAATAAGCTGAGCTGTAAATAGCTCTAGTTAACAATTTCTTCACATAACCCACTATTATTGTGTTTTCCTGGACTGTATTTGATTGTGTCGCCAAGTTCAGCCACCTATATTGGTTTAATGAGAATGGAGTGCCCATCTTTGACAGTTCTAGACAAAAAAAGGCAGATACAAAAGAAGAACCATGATGTGTTTGCATAAACAGTACAGTTAGGATAAATGTGCAGTGTTTCTGCATAATCCTATGAGAGGCAAGATTTGCACTGACAGTGGTTGGACAGGATATTATGTTGGCTTCTAGTACTATGGACAACCACTAAGAAAATAATAAGGTAGAAAGTATTAATTATTAAAACTGTGTTATAATTCAGGTTTAAAAAAATAAAATAAGTATACAGCTC
>PVKA01028413.1:0-29421 GCA_004027165.1 Ctenomys sociabilis
TCAAACATGTAGATAAATATGTAGGAGATCTAGACTAAGATGATGTATCCACTATAGACTGTACAATCCTTGACACAAAACTAAAGATATGGGGTCAAGGAGATGAATTAGCAGAATAAGCACTTAACTGAAAATTGCAAGGGCCTGAGTTCAGTCCCTGGTTCTTAAGAAAAAAAAAACAAAAAACAAAACAAAAAAAAACTGGGCATTGTGGTACACATCTGTAGTTCTAGGACTCAGGAAGCTGAAGCAGGAGGATTACTGAGCTTGAGGTCAGCCTAGATTCTATAATGTATTCAAGGACAGTCTGAACTGCATAGTGAGACTCTGTCTCAAAAAATACTCCCAAAAAATAAAATCAAACACCAAGGGCCTAGAGAGATCAGTAGAATAAACACTGGCCTGGCAAGTGCAGGGTCCTGAGTTCAGTCCCCACTACTGAAAAATCAAAATGAAAGTAATGGAAAGTCCCCTCTCACAATTAGATTCCCATACTGATAGTAGGATTTCTTTTGGTAAATTAAAAATATAGACATTTTATGTCTTTCCTTAAATTAGAAAATTATACTTTTTAACCAATGATATTGTCAGTATTACAGTTTATTTTTCTTCTTTGGGTAAGGACATAATTATCCAAAGGCCATTCTATGTTATGCTTAACATATCTTAACAACAACAACAAAGTAGCTTTCACTGTCAGGAACAAATGAAATCAGCTTCATTATGGGGATCCTAGGAAAGCATCTTCATTACCCGGAGTGGGTAATTCCTGATAAATAAGAACTTAGGTCCAATTCTCAGCTTTTACTGTTTTCTGCCAAGATAAGAGAGAAATATGAGCACTCAGACATAAAGTTTCTTATGTTAACTTTTCATAAAATGTGTCTTCTCTAATCCTGTGCCAACCCTTACTACAAAAACCAAATTCATCACTAGCTTAGTGCACATTTATTTCACAACCTAGATGCTTTGTGAGAAGTATCTGTAGGAAAAAAGCAACCAAAGAAGAGCAAAATAACTAAAAAGAAAAATAGCGCAGTGTTAGTACTCAGATTCTTTGTACAAAGTAAATTTATAAAGTGAGATATAAGAACTAAATAAATACATGTGCATAAATATTTTACATGAAATGATTTACCTAAATTGTTTAATTAATGCAAATACATATCCTGTAGCTCAAATATTTTATCTCTATTTTAAGGTAAATAAACTCAAATATATCTGTTATAGGATGAATAATGCAAGAAGTACATCATAAATAAAGATTTTGAGTGCAGGTGTTTTGGCTGATAAATAACATCACGAACCACTGGTACAGAAAAGAAGTGAGTTAGGGAATCAGTAGAAAATGGGTCACGAACAATTTTCCTGTACATAAAACTGCATAGATTATACAGTCTTCAAATTAATCCATACTTTCCTTAATAACCCAAGAGAAAGAGAGGTTAGTCTACATATGCAGCATGAGACATTTATTCACATAAGGCTTACAAGTATTTACAAAATGAAATAAAATGATAATCGTGTGGTATTTCCAAATTACCAAGGGGATTCAACGTTGCAACAATGTGTGCTACACAAGCCCAAACTGGAATACATATTCAAGCCAGTGTTTGTAAAAAAACACAAGAGCATTGTGTTTAATTAAAAAATAGTCAGATTAGTATTATTTTATTTTAAAGAGAAGACCAAGAAAAACAGAAGTTCAAATCAATAATAGATTATAGTTGAAATCTAGACCAATGTGATACTGAGGAATTCTGAGGAGGGAACAGAATGACAGATTTATAAAAATATTGAGACCCAAATCAGTAACTACTAGTTCATGACATTCATTATATTTTCTCAAAAGAGTTAAAATACTCTGCTTACAGAAACTTGCAACCATCTTGAGGTATTGTTTCCATCATATGAAATTGAGACAAGGAAAGGTTTAGAAAATAGACTTTGTGTGAAAATTATTAGCTAGCATAGAATGAAATGACCCTTTTCAAGCAATAAAACAGTCTGCTAGCTGAGCTATTCCAGGAGGAAAAGATGATGTTCACAACGAATTTACAGAAGGACGTAACATGGAAGATAAAACACAGAATGGAGAAGAGATATTTATGATCATTTATTTGGCCATTTGGCCAACTGTCCTACATAAAGCAGGTAACGTGTGTTTTCTTTTTTCTGATGAAAATTAGCTAATTGTTATATTTCCTGAGATTAGATTTGACATTCTCTAACAAGGATCTTTCAATCAAAAAACAGTAAGGCACTTTATCTCCTATCTTCATTGCACAGCACACGAAAAATACAATAAGAACTAGAACTCTCAGAGAAACAAAGTTGCTAAAAAAACATATTATGGCAGTATGACTTTTGAAATGATACACTTATATTTGGAGCTGGATTTACCAGAAGAGGAAAAACAGTTTACACTGTGCTTTGCCAATTCTTTGTCTGGCAGCTAATAAATGGCAGTAGAGATATTGGTCTGTTGGACTTGCAAAAGAACTTGGAGAAACCATTGTGCCTGACTGCTATGCAGAGGAAAACGATTGCGAAAAATGGGCTTAGAGTCATGAGATCTCCACTAACACACTGCCCACAAACCCAAGTCCAGGAGAAGCAAATGGAGTTACTGTTAGGGACTGATTAAGTGGGAATGCCAAACAGTACTGGAATCCTCAAATGTTTACAATTTATTAACTACATGGTATTTAAAGAACATGTAGCATTGTATTCCTAAAAAATATCTTTCCTTATTTAATAAATTGTGGGAAAAATGTCTACTCAGGCTAATTTACTTTAACATAAAATGTAACTGACTTAAAAGTGATCTATTTCCATAGATATTCATTCTACTTGCTTATATCTGGGTAATATGAACAACTAATCTGAAGATAACAATATGCTGTGCAACAACCATTGTTGGTTTCCTATCATCTTGTGCAGGAAATCTGTATTCTTTTAAATATTTTATTCTCTGTAATATTAAAAATATAATAAAATGTTTTAACAAAGATAATTGTGAAAACCCTCACAAAAGTGAAACCTAAAATTCTTGGAAGAACTCAAAGTGGTACTAAAGTAAATTGATAGTGGCTCCACTTAAGTATTGAGGCAGAAAATAGGACTTACTGGGATTTTCTGAACTAGAAGATTATGGAGCCACAGAGGAAAGAGATTGAAGTTCTATAGTGTGCCTGGGGAGAGTCACATGAAGAGAAAACTTTCTCTCAGGCTCTCACAGAGAGCAAACTGGTCAAGCATTGGCCATGACTCATCCACATGGATGACACAGACAAAGGATCTACAAAATAATGTACAGGATAAACCCTGAGGGTACTTCACTGACTTCATAAGAAACAAAAAGTACATGTGTTGGTATATAAGTCTTGCTCTATCTAGGTCTTAACCATCCAGCAGAAAAGTATAAAAATGAGGTATACACCGCAGGGCCATAATAATAATTTGAACTGTAAATGGCTATGGTCAACAACTTCTTCAGATAACTCACTATTGTTGTGGAATGCTGGACTGTGTTGGATTGTGTTGTTAAGTTCAGGCACCTAAATTAGTTGAATGACAATGGAGTGCCCATTTTGACAGGTGTAGACAAAGGAAGGGGTATAGAAAGGAAGAATCATGATGTGTGTGTATGGACAGTACAGCTGGGATAGATAACGCCGTCCTTCTACATAATTCTATGAGAGGCAAGATTTGCACTAATGATGGTTGGACAGGATGTTATGTCGGCTTCTAGTACTATGGACAACCACTAGGAAAATAACAAGGCATAAAGTATTAATTATTGAATCTTTGATGTACTTCAGTTATAAAAAGTAAGATATGTAAACAGCTACACTCTCTTAATTTACTGATAAGAGATATATGCTATAATAATGTCTTTAAGTACAATATCATGTATGTACCTTCTACAGTATCAAAACATTATGAAAACAGTTTGCAGTGTATTAATTTATCAAATCAATCTTGTCAAGTTATCTTAAATCTGTGTCATTGATATTTGTACTTCAGTAAAATAAAAATTAAAAAAAAAAGCAAAAGAAAATAGGACTTACTTTTTCAATGTAAAGGTTTCAAAGGACCATCCCAATTCAAAGCCCAGTAAATCTGCACCTCAGAATCTATGTACAGTCTAGCAGGTTCTATGGAACAAAAGAAGAAAATTCTCCCAGAGCCCAACCACACAGGACTCCAGTGTGGTTAAGGGAGTGAAATAAGATGAAGATAAAAGCAAGAGACTAGAGAATAAGACTGAAAATAATTTCGTCTATAAATAAAACAACAACCCTCTGTGGCATCAATTTATTTTCAAGGTATTGCTGCTTGGGACTGGCTATTCAGAAATACTTAACTTTTACTTGTTAGGTTTTCAGAGAGCTATTTGATACTCCTTCTATACTGAAGGCTCAACATAAAGTTGTTGGATCAAATATTGGAGCTTATTGCCATGGATACAGTGAAGAATGTTTGCTGAAATAGACTCTGAATGTTTACTTTTCCAAGTACTGATATTGAATACTAATTTCAGGTTTAGTTTTATTCTGTGTTCGATATGATCATATACTCCCACTTCAGCTCTGCATTCTTTTCGTTTAAAGCACTTACACTGAACAGACATTTGACTATCATAACTTTTATTTCCACTTTCAAAATGAGCACTACAAAAATAATGCCTGGCATTACTTACCTTCCTTATTATGACTTTCCTCTTAGTTTAGAGTACAATTACCTTAGATTTAATTTTAAAGCTTAGTCAAAATCATCATCATATCCTATGTGTAAATTTAAGGAGACGTATGCATCATGAAAGACTTTTAATTTTGACATTTTATTATTTTGAAATTCATCTCTTCTTTTATTTTAAAGAGGGTGGGAACCATAATGACACAGAATTGCAAAACGAGCCAATAGGAAATTAATAATAATTATTATACTGCTTATTGTAAATGTGGAGCTCAATATGAACAAAGTAATAGCAGTAGTAATATTTAAAATATATTGAAAGATGCCTTATCTGAGTCACTTCTCTAGGTTTTAGAGACCATATATATTTATATTTTCTTTTATTTTACTTATTCATTATTTATTTGGCACAGGGTTTCACTATGCAGCATTGAGTCATAGTGATCCTCCTGTTTTCAGTCTCCCCAGCACTGGCATTACAGATATGCATCACTATGCTAAGTCTTAAACACTGGCTCAGTGCAGCTAGGGATGGACACAGCATGGCACATATGATGGGGGTCGAACCTTGGGCCCTGCACTTGTTGAAGTACGTGTTTAATCTATTGAATTATGTCCTCTGGGCCATATAAATTTGAACACAAGACATTCAAATGTTTAATACTCTACCACAACATATTATTGCTAATACTAAATCTACGAAATATATGCTTACTGGCTTTCAATACCCATTGAACTATCCACAAGAAGTTCCTTTTTACATCACCACAATTCTTTTTTTAATTTCATTTTTATTTCAAAATGAAACCATTTCAAAACAAGTTAGGAGGACACTTATAATAATTAGTACGTTACATATTGTTGTCTTCATAGTAGCTATTCAGAGTGCAAGATGCAGACATAATATCTTGTCTAAACACTATTAGTATAAATCTTTCCTCTCACTAAACTAAGAGAAAGTAGCTATACAGCTATCCTATTATATATATATATATATATATATATATATATATATATATATATTATTATATTATATATATATAAATTATATATATATATATATATATATATATATATATATATAATTTTTCCAGTGCAAAATGGTCCTTCATTTATATCCCCTTTTCTAATTTGCTTTGTCAGAGATGAGTGTTTCATTACCATTCAAATAATGTAGGTTTTTGAATTCAGCAAAATGACCCAATATAGTCCAATAGCCCACAATAGTAATGGGTTATTAACAGAACTAGCAATTGTCAGAAGTTGTTAACTTGAGCCTTTTAAAGGTCAGCATATTAGTATGGCTTTACATTTTATACCTTGTGGTTATAATTTTCTGCTGGATAGTTAAGACCAAGTTCAAAAACAACTATATAAGTAAAACTGTAACTTTTATATCTGACAAGGTCAGTCAAATCCCCTCAAGATTTACCCTGAAACCACATACAGCAGTTTGTAGATCTTTTCTTTTTTGTTTTTATTTTAGTGAAATACAAGTATCAATGAGACAGTTTCAAGACACATTAACAGGACAGATTCAATAAATTAATACACTTCATAATGTTTTGGTATTATACAAGGTGCATGCATGATATTATACCTACAGACATTATTATAGCAGATGTCTCTTATCAGTAAATTAAGAGAGTGTAGCTATTTACTTATCTTATTTTTTATACCTGACTTATATCACAGATTAAATAGTTAATAATTTCTACCTTGTTATTTTCCTAGTGGTTGTCCATAATACCAGAAGCTGACATAATATCTTGTCCAACCACTATTAGTGCAAATCTTGCTTCTCATAGAATTATGCAGAAGCACGGCATATTTATCCTAACTGTACTGTTGTCAGTGTCAGCCATTTGGATGAGTCACAGCCATCGCTTGACCAATTTGCTGTCTGTGAAAGCCTGAGAGAATGTTTTCTCTCTAGGTGACTCTCCTTAGGCACACTCTATATCTTTGATCACTTTCCTCTGTGGCCCCATAATCTCCTTAAACAGAAAATTTGAAACAGCACTGTGGGATCATCCACAATTCTTATTCATAGAAAATATGTAACTACAACTAAATACAAATAAAGCAGACCATAATTGTGTTCCCCATGGAAACACCAATCCACCCATATTCCTCAAAATCATAAAACAAATTAAGTTTGTAAACTGAAGTACCACTCTATGTGAAGTTCACAATAACAGTACCTAAATTTTTCTTTCTTTCTTTCTTTCTTTCTTTCTTTCTTTCTTTCTTTCTTTCTTTCTTTCTTTCTTTCTTTCTTTCGTTCAATCGTTTGTTCTTTCTTTCTTTCTTTCTTTCTTTCTTTCTTTCTTTCTTTCTTTCTTTCTTTGTGCAATAGCTTATTTGACCTAAGTTATTTAGTAAAAAATAATTTAGACACAATTCTGAATTTAAGCCAATAGAACAGATGCAGTGCAGGAACAGAGGGTTAGTAATGGAAGGCTATTATTCTTTTGACTATACCTATTCGCCAAGACAGCTTTGTCACCCTCCTTCCATTTATCTTATTAAAGTCAACAGAGGCTGGGCTTCTGTATGTAGCTTCTCGTGTAACACCATGCAGAAGAAATAGCCAGTGAGGATATTTGAATGAAAATGGTTGCATAATCAGAAATAAAACTTTACTTTTGCTTGCCAGCAAGATGAATGTAATCTTTTTTTGTAGTCCCTTTATTCTATAATTCATAAGCAGACTGAAGACATTATTAATTTCTCCATAACAATTATAATCAAGAATTGAGCATATAATGACTTAAAAATCTGTATTAGACTCCATTTTTCATATAACTGTTCAATTTATGTAGGCTGTATTCTAAACATCTACCTATCATTAGCCTCAGATTTTTCTTCATAGTCTATAATTTCAGAACTAGAGTTATTTAACATATAGTTCTAATCAAAGGCGTCAGCAAATCTAGAATAGTGCACTTAAGACTCAAGACCTCTATATTTAAAAGTATTAACGTGATGTGTTCACAGCTCTGAAAAGTTTTCTAACATTTGTGAATATGGATAAAATATAAAAATAAGAACATGAAGAACACTGAAAATTTTACATCTTTATTATTACATTAGTTATTTGTTGTTGATTAGAGAAAACACCTGACATGCTAAGCTGGAGGAGAAAAGGTTGATTTGACTTACTGTTCATAGAAATTTTAGGCAAGCGTTAACTGGCTGATAGGCAGGGTGGCATGGCAGAACCGTGTGACAGAGAAGAAATAGGTCGTGGCTGACAGAAGGAACCAAGGTAAGGAAAAAATCAGCACCAAGACTCTTTTTGGTCTGTTTCTGTACATCCATCCATCCTACCTGACTTTGAGGGGTGCCATGCATATTCAGGGGTAGCTGTTATCCAGACCCAAAGCTATGCCAAGCCAATCAGTGGGCTAACTTATCAGCCACACACCTTTAAATTCAGCATCACATGTTTGATCCCAGCATCACACACCCTTGGTCCAACCACCTCTGAAAACTCCTACCTAAGGGCTGGCCAAATAGCTCAGTGGATTAAAGCCCTTGAAAGCAGTCCCAGAAGCCAAGAAATCGATCTCCTGGCCTGCCTCGCCAGAGACTGCAGTTGAGACTGAGCGTGGTGGCACGTGCCTGTAATCCCAGCATTTGGGAGGCTGTCAACAGGTGAATCACTATGAGTCTGATCTAGTAGTGAGACCCCGAATACCCTGTAGACACATGCTTTCATAAAATACAAAAAAAAAGCCCAATGAAAATTATCTTTCATATAGAATAAAAAATGGATATAATCTTATAACTTTCTGTAACTAATTTTAAGCATCATTTGAGTTGTTTCATTGATTATCACTAAAAATTGATAAACATTTATTATGTCAGAAAGCTAAAATTAGTGCTAACCAAAGTGCTATAGGCACCATAAAGAATAATACCTAATATTAATACAATAAGATAATTTCCAAAATAACTAGAAGTTTTCAAAGATTCATGTCTGTATTCAATCAGGTCTGTAAGAATGAGTTTTCTCAATTAGATGCTTGGACGATATTTCAACATGGGTCTCAAAACTCACAATGTAACATAGGTAAATAACAAAAAGACTGTATGCTTTTAATTACACTATCATATAATAGAGTATATGAAATAAAGATAATTTTGGTTTTGGATTTTAAATTTAGAAGAATGTTGGTGCTAGTCAGTTTTCTGATTACTGTCAGAAAAATACTGTCAAGTATTTTTTCGCCGCAACAAAATACTTGAAGTCCACAACACAAGTGAAAAGTATACTTTGGGTTTTTCTTTAGTAATTTATTGAGAAACAAATAGTAATAAGACAGTTTCAAAACTGATTACTAGGATAGTTTTAATAATTAGTACATTGCATATTGTTGTCTTTGTAGTACTTATTCATGGTAAAAGATGCAGATGTTATATCCTGTCCAAACACTATTAGTACAAATTTTTCTTCTCACTAAATTACAATAAGTAGCTCTATATCTATCTTAGCTATTTTGTGTATACAAGAAGCATACTTTGGTTCATAGTTTCAAAGCTTTCAGGCCATCGCTGGTTGATGCCAAAGCAGAGCGGTCATGGCAGAAGTGAGTAGCAGAGCAAGACTGCTTAGGTTCTGGAAGGCTGACAGGGACAGCTCTAGAGAAAAAAGAGACAAACAATATAGAACCAAGGGTCTCATCTCTACGACCCATTGAGATATACTTAGAAGCTGCCTTACTGTTCCCTTACTGGACAGCAAGCCAATTTAGTTGGCAGTCCACATTAACCCTCACAATGGTCATGATCCTTCTACTATGCTTAAAACATTTTATAACAGTAACTGTTCAGAAACATAATCTAGCTAAAATATGATAGCGGGAGGTATTTATTATTCTAACACTATATCATAGACGTGACAAATGGATACGCTAGTCTTTTAATATTTCTATAATGAATTCCAGAGGTTTTCCTTTTATTTGATTCTGGGTCTCACTAGGTAGCTCGGACTCTTACAGATCTTTCTGTCTTGACCTCCTCAGTACTGGAATTACAGGCATGCACTACCATTCCCTTTTTTGCTGGTAGACTCAGTTCAGAGCCCATACCGCAGGTGGTACTGGGGATCACACTCAGGTCCTTGCACTTGCCAGGCAGGTGCTTAGACCACTGATCTATTTCTCGAGCCTGAATTTCAGATTTTAAACAAATAAATTTTAATGAATAAAGAATATGCCATTTGTATATAAATAATGTTTTAGCAAAGCATATTACAGAATATCCTGTGATGATTCAGTAGATTTATACATGGATACTTTTCAAATTTAATGGAGCATATCCATCTCCTTATATATTTAACATTTTTACTATTAAGAAATTGAGACCTTTAAAAAAAAAAAACCTCTTTTCGAAAAATAAATTCTATTATCTATAGCCCTGGGAGATAGCTCAGTGATCCTATTGCCTGCCTGGCAAATGCAAAGTCCAGAGTTCAGTCCCCAGTTCCATGCCACTTGCTGCACTGCTCCAAACCAGCTACTGAAACTGCATGACCACACACGCCTGTAATCTTAGTACTGGGGAGGTTAAGACAGGAGAACCGCTGCTCATCCAAGCTGCATAGTAGACTCTGAAAACTAAAATGAATGAATGAATGAATCAATCAATAAAATGTCTACAATGATAGAAGCGCATAATGACACTGCAGAAACACTCCCACCTCATTAGAGCTCAGTATCCATTGATGAAAGCCCTCCCATAATTTCCTCCCAGTCTTCATTTCCCAGCCTCTGGTAATCCTCATTCTCTTATGGAATTCTGTGAAATGCTTATGGAACATCCATGGTTGACCCTTCTCTAACATGTGTGAACTCATGTTTTTGATCCCCTGTGGTGATAACAAAACAAACCAAGCAAACAAAGGTCTTCTCTGATACGAGTTTGATTGAAATTATGTGGCATTTACCTTTCTCTACATGGACTAGCTCACCCAACACAGCAAACTCTAGTTGCACCCACATTGGCAAAAATTACAGAGCTCCATTCCAAATATGACTAGACTACGGCTCTATATATGACTCTATGATTTCCAGTATTCCATGGTGCATGTGCACTTGTTTTGTCCCTTGTTGCTCAGTTATTCTTGGGTTTTTCCCATTTCTTTACTTTTGAGAGTTGTCCTTGAATTAATTTGAGAATAAATGAATAATAGGAAACAAGTAAACTAGTTTAAAAAATAAGCAATGAACTAAAACATAATTTCACAAATTGCCTAAAGTATACTAACAATAATCTCTATCACTTGTTATCATGTTAATCAAAATAATAACCAGATACATATACTATTTTGCATTGCCCCAAAAAACTATATAACATTTGTGAGAGAATGTAGACAGAAGGTAACTTTTTTACTTCTGGTGGCAATATAAATTAGTACAACTGTTTTTTAAATCTATAGAATTTCTTCATCTAATTAAAAGTGGGGTGATCATATGTTCTAGCAGTAACACTAATGGGTAGGAAAGGAAATCTGTACTGTATGATGAACAATATATTTGTTTTAATAGAGTATACTCACAAAAAATATAATATTCTAAAATATAATATTATACATTAACATATGTATATATATATTGTATATATATTATATATATTATATATATATAATACATATATTTGTATTTTGCTACAGAGTCTACAGGGTCTCACTGCAAATATTGGACTCATATTGATCTGCATGTGTTCAGCCTCTGAAGCACTATTACAGGCACTCGCCATCATGTCCAGTCTCAATTGCTGTCTCAGTGTGCGCAGGGGGCAGGGCCGGCACTGGCACAGCACACTGGGGACTGAACCCCAGCTGCCACACTCTGCCTAAGCAGGCGCTTTAATCTGATGAGCTATTTGGCCTGCCCCAAAATGTACATATTTAACAATAGTCACACTGGGGTTATTAATGACTTCTTATTTTTTATTTTTTAGTGGAACCTGGGATTGAACTCAGTCCTTTTCAGATAGTAAAAGTTACATTTTTAGCTATATAGGTCTTACTCCAACTTGGTCTTGACCATCCAGCAGAAAACTGTAATTATGAGATATAAAAAGTAATGCCATATTAATATTCTGAGCTGTAAAAAGCTCAAGTCAACTACTCAACAGTTTCCAGGTGTTCTGACAATGCACTATTACTATGGACTATTGGACTACATTGGGTTATTTTGCTGAATTCAAATACCTACAGTCTTTGGACTGGCATCAAGTATGAAACAGTCCTTTAAAGGCTTCTTCAAATACAGCTTCTCTAACTACAATGGAACACCCATCTTTGACAAAACGAAACAAAAAAGGAGGAGACGTTGGGAGCCATGGAAGCTAAGAAATTCTTCAAATGTGTGTAGACAGTACTAGGCCTCAGTGCCTAAAGAAAGCAAACTACCTCAGTCCTGAGATAAATACCCGGGCTAGTTAAGTCAGCTATTAGTCACTAGGCAAATTGTGTCACGTATTAACAATTTTGCAAAAGTATAAATAAAGTTGTGTTTTGTTGTAAAAGAAAAAGAAACTGAAAAAGTAAACAAAATCCAAAACCCACAATAGATATTGTGAAAGAGACTGCTCAAAAGAAAAATAATATGTGCAATGAGGGAAAATAAAAATGAGAAAATAAAATGAGTTCATAAAAGAATTTGAACTACTGGATTATATTGGCTTATTTTGCTGAATTCATGCACCTACAATATTTAAATGGCAATGGAATACCCTTCTCTGATAAAACTAAACAAAAAAAGATGATACAAAAGAGAGATTAGCTAATATAATTATACTACTGATTTGTATTAGTTCATTGGAAGGAACAGCAATGCCTAATTACTTAATATTTTTGCATATCTATATCTGGTAATCTGAACAACTACTTGAAAGATAACTGCAGTAGAACAACCACTGCTAATTAAATATCATCTTGATTTGAAATAAAAAAAATAGAATAAATAGTATGGTTTTAATTTTTATGCCTCCTTTTTATACATTTCTGCTGGATAGTTAAGAACAACATAAAACAAGACCTATATAACAGAAAATGCAACTTTTGTATCTGCCAAGGTCAGTCAAATTGACTCAAGATTTACCATGAAACCCTGTACCACAGTTTGTAGATACAGTGTCAGCCATGTGGATGAGTCATGGCCATTGCTTAACCAATTTGATCTTTGTGAAAACCTGAGAGAATCTTTTCTCTTTATGAGACTCTCCTTAGGCATACTCTACATCATAAATCACTCAAGTCAACAACTTCAGACATTGCCAGTCCTATGGGTAACCCATTACTGTTATGAACTACTGGATTATATTGGATTATTTTGCTGAATTCATGAACTACAGTATTTAAATGGCAATGGAATACCCTTCTCTGACAAAAATAAACAAAAAAAGAGGATAAAAATGAAAGACCATTTTGTATCTGTACATATAAAACAGTTAGGAAAGACATACAGCTACTTTCTCTTAATTCAGCGAGAAGAAAGAATTGCACTAATAGTGTTTGGGACAGGATATCATGTCTACATCTTGTACTGTGAATAACCACTATGAAGATAACAATATGCAATGTATTAATTATTGATGCTGTCCTATTAATCAGTTTTGAAACTGTCTCATTGATATTTGTTTCTCAATAAAATTAATAGAAAAAAAAATATATATATATATGAGGGGAATTTTTTTAGCAGAACTAGGGATTGTACTCAAGACCTTGAGCTTTCCAGGGAAGTGTTTATTCCACTGAGCAATCTTCCCAGCCCCAAGGGGAAATTGAAAATTATGATTGCCTCATAATTTCTATTATCATTATTCTTATTTTATAAATATCTCTATTTTATAAAAGTGGAAATGAGAGTTCACAAAATCAAATGATTGTACAAAGATTAAAAAAAAGATAGGACTTCCCTGAAAAAAGTGGACTGGGGAAAACAATAGATAATGAGTGTGATGCTCTTATAGTTCCTAAATACATATTTTAAATCTATTTCTTAGTTGTAGATAATTACCTGCAAGATAAAGATGAAATTGCCAGTCATAAGCAAGGAAAAAACTTCAAGTTTTACAAAATTACAAATTTTATAAATTTAGTACTTGGTGAGAAATCAATAATCAGAATCTTTAAGATAGATGATATGAATTTCCATCCTTTAAGAAATTTTTACTAAAAGTATATTATGTGGAAAAGAGGATATAATAAGTAAAAGCCAATTTTGGGATACTAAGTAACTGTAATTTTTTCACAGGTTTAAACAGTTTAATTCTAGTCAATTAGAATATTAAGACTGCTGTCAAATAATAAGAATAAATGTGTATACAGTAACAGTAGAACATGGAGTTCTCTGGGGGAAAAGTCATTTTGTGAACCGATTTTGCACTAGCAATTATTATCTTGCAAGAATCTATCAATATCTCTTTTCATGTACTGTACTCTAATGTCTTGAGCAATAAATATATTAAATACTGAAAAAATAAAAATTAAATAAATAAAAAGAAAGAGAACTAGAGGGGAAGACGGAGAGCTCTACTGATTTTTCCTGGGGAATCTTGTGCTGGTTTTCTTGCTATGATCTCAGCTGTTCTCCTCTGAGAACTTAGGCCTTTACTGTCACTGAGAATGGAGATGGCTATTTTGGGGGGGGGGACTCTGGCCATTACCATGAGCATTGCTCGTGGCTCCATGCCGACCCTCATGCCTGCTGGTACCAGTCCTTCATTCTGTTGACCCAGACTCCCACCACTGACCTTTCTGCCTTTCCAGTGCAGATCCTTGAGACAGTCTGTTGTGCAACATTTCCATGGGCTCTAGGCCTCAGGTTAGACTCATGCAGGGTTCCAGGCCCTCCAATGGATTTTCTGATTTTCTAATATGTGCACAGGATTTCTTAATCACTTCTGTATTTGATCTTTTGGATGATTATTGTAAGTTCTGTATTAAATCTATTCCCTTATAAATCCTGACTAAAACAAATATGCATCAAATTAAGTTTATTAATAAAGAAGAGTAGCAACTTTGGGATATTTTATTTACTTCATTAAATAAAACCTATTAAATATTCTAAACTTTAGTGGAGTAGTTTATAGAACAAATATAAATCATCAAGCTTAATTCTTTTTAGAAACTACAGAATCAGCTTATCCTCAAAGATAAAACCAAAATGAAATATTTTATTTTGTTTTTCACAACGCAAAAAATTTGTGTATATGGAAAGCATGATTTTAGAAAATGAGTATTCTTAGTTAAGTTCCATTAAGATTTCATTTCTTTTGTTCTAGACAAACCAAATGTGGCATTCTGTCAAAGGATCCTTATTTTGCAGAAACAACAAAAAATAATAACTTTAAAATTGAAATCTGAAGTACTTGGCTCTATGTTCTTTTTATCAATTAAAATAAATAATTTGCACTGAGAATTTGTCATTTCCATTGCAGTTGTTTGCAAATCTGTGACCATGGTTTGTTTCACATATCATCTTGGAATTCTACTTCTGAAGGGGTCCACCAACTCAAGTATTTTGGGAGTCAGAATTTGTTTGGTCTGATTTGAGTGGAAAAAATTTAATGAAAAAATATTTATATATTATAACCATTGTTCTGTCTTTGGAGCAGAAAATAAACACTATATGTGTAGTTCATTGCTTTTATTGTTTGAAAATACTGCTCAGTTGCCTTCAAACTCATTAATTTTCAGTGCTCTTCAATGAAATGATGTCTTATATAACACCTGAACAAGAATGAATTATTTTACCACAGAAGATGAAGAGAAATAGTTACGCCCAATTGAACTTTTAATATAAACCAACTGCTCCTTGAAATGCTTAATGATTCCAGGAAAGACCTATAGGGAGCCACCAGATGAGCTATCTCTTAGAAGAATAAATAAAAAAAGACAGGTAATTAAAAGCAAATTCAGCCCTTGGCTTCACTGCTCAGTGTGTGTGCTCACTACGGGTAGGCAGATCAGATGAAGGAACACAAGATGCTAAGCTAGCGAGAAGAGTCCTTGAGCAATATAGTGAGAAATGTGGGGTTTTTTTGTCCACTGCAAAAATCTCAGCACTTGAGAATCTTGAACTTTAACAAAAATTCCTTACACAAGTTGATCTATTAAGGTACTGAATTATACAATACATGTGAGTGAAAACTTTATGCAATCTGTATGATTGTGATGGCATATGCCATATCTTTCTTCATATAAAGGACTATTAGAAATATTTTAATGGAAAACTTTCAAATATTGATTCATTTATATCCTTTTCCCTAAAATATCAAATTAATTTCAGTGCCTAGCTTCATGCTAGATAAATGTTCTATAAAGCTAGTTATACTTGAAAACTTCCCTGTTTTCTTAGTGTGTTATATATACTCCACATTCTGCCCAAATGCTTATGTCATCTCTGTTTCATTCATTTCAAAAATTATTAGGATGAAGGTAATAGTAATTTTGACTTTAGTTTTTGGTTGAATTAATCAGGCAATTTTTGCAATATTACATATGATTACCAAATGCACAATTATATGCATGCTAGTTAGTACCAGTCTGAATGTCTCTTTCCTTTTGCTTTACTGTTGTACATATAAATTTCTACACAAAAATGTAGTTCTTCTCACTAAAATTTATAATGTGGCATCAATGTACACAGAGTTGTAAATAATCGACAGTTGGATCTTAAGACTGAATAGATTTTGCTGGCATTTGGGATACAAAGTACCTAACTAGTATCAAGTTTTTTCTCAATTTTCTGGAATCAGAATTTAGATTTGCAGTAGGCTGTATCCTCACTTTGCAGCTTTATTTGAAGACTGTTGTGAACAACAGGATATAAGGAGAATTACTGAATTGGCTTCACCCAAAAAGCTGTTTGAAGAAAGATAATTACATTTGCATGACGTTTGAAATCCCTCTTTTCTCTTTTATTTTCAAGCACAGATTATGACTGAAGCTGTGAAAAAAACACATAATCTTGATATGAGCAGAAACAATAGAGTAAAAATGATGGATATGAACAGAAGCAATCGAAATATTGCTATTTTAAAGCTTGCATCACAGTTCAAGAATTGTCATTTTTAGTTATTGTAGAGGAAAAACCTATTTAATTATTTTGTTCCATGATTATGCCTGTAGCATTAGTTAAGTTTGAAAGTTATTGCTTTGAAGTTATTTCTTTGTGATAAGCAGTCAGCAAATACTAGCAATGTACAGTTAGTTAATTAGCAAATATGAATGCTGATTGAAAATGATTATTTCTAGGTATCTCTGAATATTGAAGTTTCATATTTTTCTGTAATTCACAAGACTTTTAAAACAATTTTATCATTGAAGTACAAATCAGGACATGAAAATTTTTAAACATTTCTATCTAAGATTTCAACTTTCATAAAGAAACCTGAAAATGATTTTAGGAGAATCACTGAGCTCCAGACTAACCTGGGCTGCATAGCAAGTGAGCTGAAGTCCAGCCTGACCTGCATAGCAAGAGCAAAGACAAAAGTAATGAAAACAAAGGAACATACAAGTCAATTATCCTCCTCCCTTTAATGGGATTAAACTGATTAAGCTATTTTAAAGGTCGTGCAAACCTCCTCAAAGCAAGCCCGCTATTGTGTAATACTAACACATACTATATTTGGAAATATGAGTCCAAGTACAAAACTGGAAGATTTTTGGTGTCCAAATTCTTTCTGCCATATTTTTTCTTTGATGTGACCTAAAAATGAATACAATTTTAATGATAAAGCATAAGTTTGACAATATTTGATAAGTAATTTTCTTAGAGGATGAAATGAATTATGTGAAGAGCAAGGATGACCTGGAGGAAGAGGCAGTGGAGCCAGTGGACCATGATGGTGATAATGAGGATGAAACTCCCTAATGATCAGAAATGAGAATATTCAAAGTTCTCCATCAAATTCAGTTATACAGTAACCAGTTTATAAAGAAAGATGTTTAATGTTTTGCTACTTTCATTGCCTTTGTTTGTATCTTAAAAATAAGACTATTTCATAAGAGCAAATATTACTGTATAATTCTATTTTTATTTTTGAATAATTTTATTGAGAAAGAAATAGCTAAGTTATAGTCAAAATGGATTAAAGACCTAAACATTGAAACAGAAACACTAAATCTCCTGGAAGAGTAAGTAGGACGAACTCTTGAAGACATAGGGGTAGGAAAACAGTTTATGAATGAAAATCAAACTGCATGGGTAACACTTGAAAGAATTAATGACTGCAACCTCCTCTTATTGAGAAGCTTTTTATGTGGAAAGAGATTACCAACAAAGTGAAAAGACAAACCAAAAATTGGGGAAAAATCCTAACTAATAAGCACTAATAAGTCTGCTCTCTGGAATTTATAAAGAACTAAAAAACATCAGGGCCCTGAGGTTTAAAACCCCAATCCAGAAATGGACATCTGAGAAGAGCACACACTTCTCAGAGGAAGAAATTTTAGGAGTTAATACTTGAGAAAATGCTCCACATCAAAACATTGTGTAATTTTAAAGTAATAGAAATGAAAACCGGAAAGATATAGGGTGAATCATAGCATAGTTGTGTTGGCTGTAATGGACTGATAGTCCTAGTTTTCCACTGGACTATTTCCATGCACTTTACAATATAGCTTAACTGATGATTTTTTTTTTTTAAATTTTAAGACTAGAGTTTACTACTTTACTCCTGAAATCCTTAATATACAAGTGATTTAACAATATTTTTAATTCTATTAGCAGGATGATATTTCTGAGCTCGAGCTTCAAAAGACTTCACAAGCTAGCAAACTCTCTTATAGATCTCCTTATTTTAAGCAATAGGCAAGATGGTTCTATCATGCTGAGGATGAAGGCTATATTGGAGAGTGACATGGTATCCCTCCCAAGATTTATTTAATTTCTATGTGTGAAACAAGTTAGACAATTAGCAGCCATTTAGGTTAGAGCACCTGAGACATATTGATCTTCTGGCCTCTATTGTTGGAATAGACCAACAATAGTGAATTGTGGTACAAATTACTCAGTTCTGGAGGTTTTTTGGATAGCAAAAGGGTAACAATTGTTCCAGTATTACAAAGTGTTTATATGATTTTCATTACTAAGCAAATGTTTGAATTGTATTGACTTATTTGACCTGTTAATGTATAATTGTATTTAATGTCAGAGCAAAGAGAAAATGTGCCTAACAAATACTCTTGGTTGAAATATAAACTTTGTCAAATATTCCTTGCAAAAATGTGGAAAATTAATAAAAATGTGTGCACATTAATTTTTCATCTATAAACTGGGCCTTGTAATATTTACCTTTTCTAATGTTTTCAAGTAGAACAGTTTCATATACAAGACAACTCCCAAAAGTGAAATTTAAAAAATACTATTCAGTTCTGCAATCAAAAATCCACATGGAAATTTTAAAAGCTAACATATGTTATGCATCTGGGACTTATCCTAAATGTGTTACAAAAATATTTAAATGATGCCAGCACCATTAATTAATAAATGTAAGCAAAAACTTTGATGCTTAGAAGATAGAATCTATTTTAATAACTTTCAAAAAGAGTTTGAATAATGAGAACACAAGATTATTATGTAATTTTAGTACACAAAGCTATACGTTTTTGTTTTGTTTTAAAATATCTTTAAGTACAAAGCCTTACAGGATCTCACTACACAGATTGGTCTGGTAGTGATTTTAAGTGTACCCAAGTGCAGGGCTGGCACAGCATGCTGGGAATCAAACCCTGATCACTGTGCAGGGATTTAGCCCACTGACCTAAATCTAGCTGGTCCTCATAAAACTACATTGACACACCTCACAGATGAAATATAAATGAAATTAGTTCAAATATTCAAAAGACATTTTACAACCTAGCTCCTTGCTTAGGCACTTAAGGGCAAGTGCAAGGTCTTCAGATCAATCTCCTAAAAGCAAAATGTTTCTGACTAAAAACTGTGTTAAACATTCTACATAATAATAACATTCTACATAATGTAACATGATACTAAGTCTTTTTTGTTTTGATCTGGTGGAACTGGGGATTGAACTCAGGTCCTGGCGCTTGCCAAGGAAGGATTTATTCCACTGAACCATCTCCCCCAGCTTCACTAAGTCTTTTATTGAAGATGTTTTTAATATAATTATTTCATTGGCAGATACAAAAAGGAGGTAATATATTGAATTATATGCAATAATCATACAGTAAAATAAGGAGTACTGTTCCACAAATGCAAGACTACTAAAATATTACCAATCTGGGCATGGTGGTATACCCTGTCATCTCTGCCAAGGTTCACCCTTAGCTTCTAGTGAACAACAAGCTAGGGAGAGGAAAGCGGACAGTGAGAAAAAAAGACTCAGAGAAACATAATGGGATTAGGAGGGAATAAGAGTGTATGTCTTCAACCCACAGTAAAATTAGTAGCCTTTATTTATACATGAGCGATAATAGCTTTCTTCACGTAAGATGAGCAGATGTAATTTTTTTCACGTATAATTGAAAAGCAGTTTAAATTTTGGTTGACATGAGTACACAGTATAAACTAAGAGTAGTCATGAAAACTTAATTGACCATTGTTTTTTCTGTTCCATTTCTGCCCTACAGAAACTCTGTTCTCATGGGGGTACTTTTTTACTGCGTCAAGATCTTGACTCTAAACTTCCTTGCTATTGTTGAATGTTCTTGGCTCAGGCTTGCCCCTTTCTGCAGGCTTCAAGGTAGGAGACACTGAGTGTTTGAATGGCTGTCCACACATCCCAGAATTCTGGAGGGCTGAGGGGTAGCACACTTAAAACTGGCTGGTGGAATTTAATGACTTAGAGAGAACCTGTATCATCACACTTACACAGAAAAAGCTGATGATATAGCTTTTGCTACTACCTTAGGTTCAAAGTCCAACAATAAAAGCTATCACATAAATAGACTAATGAGGACAAACTGCGGCTATACCAATGGAAGAAGGAAGTCATGAATGATTTCTGAATAATCTACATGTAACAGTGTTGTCAAGTCATAAAATACAGCATAAATATTGAAATATCAATTGTGTTTCTTTGTACTAGCAACAAATGGAAACACAGGGGCCAGGGAGAGATGGCTCAGTGGAATAAGTGCCTCCCTCGCAAGTGCAAGGGCCTGAGTTCAATCCCCAGTTCATATATATATATATATATATATATATATATATATATATATATATATATATATATTAGGGAAGGGTCTATAAGGTGTTCAGGGTCTTACTACTAGATTGGACTCATAGTGATTCTCCTGTTTATAGCCTTCCAAGTGATCAGATTACAGGCATTCATCACCATACCCAGTCTTAATGGCTTTCTCATCACACCTCTGGGGTGGGGCCAGCCTACAGTCCCTGGGCCTTCTTGCAGGCACTTTAATCCCCTGAGCTATTTGGCCAACCTGAAACACAGACCTAAAACATACTATGATTTAAAATTAGCCAGGCATGGTTGTGTACGCCTATAATCTCAGTAGTCAAAAGGCTGAGGCAGGAGAATTTCTCAAAGTTGGAGGACAGCCTCTGCTACATAGTGAGTGAAATATATATGTGGGATCCTATCTTAAAAAATAAAATTTTTCCAAAGAAAATGTCATGTCATATTGAAATAAATAAACATGTCATATTGGATAGGCTTCTGCAGAGGAAGAGAATCAATGTAAATTATACATATGCAAATAGATGTCAACATTATTCAAAGACATTTCTGAGACAGGTTCACAATAACAGACATGGGAGTTTCCACAACTGCCTCTATGCTGGAGAGCTGGAAGATCTGGTAGATGCCTAGCCCAATTAGCTGGACACCACAATGAAAGAATAAAGGATGCAGTGCCAGTCTGACAGAGGGCCTGGATACTCCCTGGAGATCTGCAGGTCTGAGTGTGCATTGCAGTGCTGAAGAAATTGGAGTCTGAAGTCCACAGACAAGAGCTGAAACAGAAGATGCTCCTGTTAAAATAGAACATCAACTTCCTCCTTTCCTGTTTGTTCCATCCAGGCTAAAACCTATTAGCTGGCACAAGACACAGTCGTGAGAGGTGTCCCCTGCCTCTATTTCCAGAGCTGAACGTTAATAATCTCCAGAAACACCCCACAATACAGAGGCCAAAGTGTGCTTTACTAATGTAGGCATTATGTAACTCAGTCAGGTTGATGCATGTGCAATAAAAGTACAGGAATAATCAAATTAAAAAATGAGAGGTGGACTGTGTTCCTGTGTATGGAGATTTGACATGGTTGATATGCAGGTATTCTTCAAACACATATTTAGTTTTGATGGAGTTCCTATTGAAGTGCTAACTAGAGTTTTCAGGTGTTTACTTGATACAAGGTCTCACTGTGCAGTCCAGACTTTTAGTGGTCCTCCTGTTTCAGTCTCCCGGGCTCTGGAATTACAGATGTGCACTGTCATCCATAGCTTCTGGGACAGCATGTGATGTATACTAGGCATTGATCTTAGATCCTTGTGCTTTCCAGGCAGGTGCTAGAACCCCTGCTATCTCCAAATCTCAACAATTTTTATAATTGCACTTAAATGAGAGTACACTAGTATACAGAGAGTAATTGCCTAAAGGATATAATGGGAGGAAGCATTACCTATTTAGAAACATTATTTTTATCTATCAAATCAGTACAATTTGACACAAAAATCAGTGGAAAAGTACAAGGCCCAAAGTACACACACGTAATATGCACAATGCACATTTTGTCCAAATTTCAAATATAATTTAAGTATAAATTATTTCCAACAATGTTAAATGTGAAGTGAATGGCATATACTGCAGGATACTAATCAGCTTTTCTTCTGGATGGTTAACAACCTAAGTTCACAAGTCAGAGTTGGAGAAATAGAAGAGCCACAAGGCCAGCCAAAATTTTGGCCCTAGCCTTTCAAGGTCAGTGAAAACTCAGGACATAGGAGAACCTGTACTGCAACATCATGAAACTCAGTTAAGCTCCAAATTTTCTGAACAAGGAGATTATGGAGCCACAGAGGAAAGAGTTTGAAGTTCCATAGTGTGCTTTGGGGAGAGTCACATGAAGGGAAAACTTTCCCTCAGGCTCTCACAGAGAGCATACTGTTCAAACATTGGCTGTGACTCATCCACATGGATGACACAGACAAAGGATCTATAGAATAATGTACAGGACTACAAGATAAACCCTGAGGGAACTTCACTGACCACATAAGAAATATAAAGTTATTGTGTTGGTATATAGGTCTTGCTCTATCTAGGTCTTAACCATCCAGGAGAAAAATGTAAAAATGAAGTATATATCGCTGGGCCATGATATTAAGCTGAGCTATAAATGGCTATGGTCGACAACTTCTTTGAATAACTCACTATTGTGGAATGCTGGACTGTGTTGGACTGTGTTGTCGAGTTCAAGCACCTAAGTTAGTTGAATGACAATGGTGTGCCCACCTTTGACAGGTGTAGACAAAGGAAGGGGTATAGAAAGTAAAAAGGATGATGTGTGTGTATAGACAGTGCAGTTGGGATAGATAACGCTGTGCTTCTACATAATCCTATGAGAAGCAAGATTTGCACTACTGGTGGATGGACAGGATATTTTGTCGGCTTCTAGTACTATGGTCATCCACTAGGAAAATAATTATTGAATTTTTGGTATAGTTCAGGTATAAAAAATAAGATAAGTAAACAGTAATTTACTGATAAGAGACATCTGCTATAATAATATCTGTAAGTATAATATCATGTATGCACCTTGTATGATACCAAAACATTATGAAAACAGTTTTCAATGTATTAATTTATCGAATCTGTCTTGTTAAGGTGTCTTAAAACTGTCTGATTGATATTTTTACTTCAATAAAATAAAAAATAATTTAAAAGAAAGAACAGGAATTTAAAAAAATGTGACATTAATAAAATAATGTGCAAAAATATTCCTTAATTACACTTCATGTGTAATGGGCTAACTGAATTTTGTCCTATAATTGTGGGAAATTACTAAGAGGGACGTTGCGTCCTCATTAAGGACCATTTCCACCATTAGGGTGGAAAATGTGATTCCACCCTAACTGTAGCTGTGAAAACAGCTTGCTTAATGGGACCCATCTGGGGCAAGTTCCGCTGATCACTAAAAACTGAAAAATCACCTAATCATAAACAGCTTGCAGCTGTGTCAATAAGGATGCAGTTTGTCTTGCTATAAAAGACTGCTTAACTCTGTTTCAGAGCTGTTTTAGTGCTTTCCTGTATGGAGTTTGCTGGCCAGGCACTGGACTGGCTAATAAAGGCTCACCACACTCCAATCTATTCTGGTCTCCATCTCAATTTAATTCGAACCGATACAGATCAAAATTTGTAAAAAAAAAAAAAAAAAAAAGAAGCACAGTTGATAAAAGACCCTGTTAGAGAGAAGATTAAATGGGCTGCAACAACCTGGAAGTAAAAGTTTCTACCCACATGTGTAACATAGAACAAGCATCTCAAACACAAAAAAACACCTTCGACCATGGAATAGCACTTGCTTAAGCAAGTGCAGGAACCAGGCTTCAATTCCCTGAACCACTTGCTGCCCCCGGCCTGGGCATGCTGAGCCGGCCAACTCTAGCCATCCCCCCAGAAGTAGGAAGGCTGAAAACAGGAGGATCACTACAAGACCCAACTATGTAGTGAAACCCTGTACCCAATACAATTTTAAAACTTTAAATCTTAAAAAATAAGAAGTTAGAAAATGAAAAAAATGAGTATTTTGTCAAGCAGGATGTGCTGACATAAAATTAACATATGTAATTATACTCAAAATGATTAGACAATAATAAAAAATTAAAAATAACGTCATAATAATAAGGGACTATACCAATTAGAATGATTACATTAACATCGTAAGGTCAAAGCCAAATGATAAGAAACATAAGAAATACTGAATTTCTCACGCACTGACAGGAAACATATACAATGGTTCTACACACTTTTTAAACACTTTTTTTACTCTTTTAAAGAGGGTAAAACATTCTTAGAAAGCTAAACTACACTTGCTTTTTAACTGAGTTACATTCTTAGGCACTTTTTCAGTAAAAAGCATATTTTTTTACAGACAAAATCTATATCAAATATTCCTGGAAACATTAATTTTAATAGCTAATACCTGAACATCATTATGTTTCTATTAGTAGTAGGTAATCAAACTGATCTTTAATATCTTTAAATAGTACTTCTCAATACAAAGAAGGGTACGATTAACTCCTGAAAAAATAGTTATGGATATTGATGGTATTGTGTTGAGTAGAATTTCTTGCTAAGTGGCCATGCCCACCCAAGTTAGCCTGCTGTCATGGCTTGAGCATTTTGCAAAGGGAACACTATAGTACTGTACATAATTTATAATATTATTTTATAATGAATCACCCATCAATCACATACAAGAAGTGCATCAATCTGTCTATACACATAAAGACTCCAGCTGAGGGCCTAGATCCTAATATCCTCTAGTGAGTCAGGTTGAAAACCTAGAGCTCACAACAATGCCTCAATTAAGTCTAAATGGAGACCTGGAGCTCCCAGTAAAGTCTCATGCAAGCCTGCTTCAAGGATCTGAACTGAGAAAGCCCAAGGGTCAGTGGTGGAAGCTAGCAAGTCTATGCCAGCAGGATGAAGTATCTATGCTTGCAGACTGAAGGATCTGAACTGGAGCTAGGAAGTGGTAGGTCAGTACTCAAAGATTCCTTCGTACCTTGCCCCTAACACTGACTTTCATGTTTTCCTAGGCACCCTGCCTCAACCCCAACCCTACCCTGTATTGTACTCTGGTCTGAGCTGACTTCTCCTTAATCCATGCTTGTTTCAGTTCTCTTCCCTCTGACCTAAGCAAAATTAAACTGTAAGGAAAAATAAAAATGATGTCCATCTGTGACCAGACTGTTCCAGCCCATGTTCTCCCTCCACAAAAGAGCCTATAAAGTTTCCTGTTCCCCTTTTATCCATTGCTATCTTGGTCCTCTAGAAAGCCAACCTACTTGCAGTCCCCAATAAATCTCCATCTTGTGTCAGAGTGCCTGATCTGGTTGATTGCATGGGTTCGTACCTAATAGGAAGCAATGCGCAAGGTAAATACTAGAGCCATCCTCAATAACAATGTGGTCCTGAGCTCCTCTAGCGATGAAGCTGAGTCTCCACTAGGAAAGCCAATAGACAAGCTTCTATAGAAGGCTGAGCAGTGCACCATCTTCCCCTCCACAGCCAGGAATTGAGGCTCAAGATGAGGACCCAAGCTTCTCAAAATTTCATCCAGAAAGCCAGCATGACAAGGTCCTCTAGCAAAAGAGCCCAAGAGAACTAGCAGCTTTCGATAACTTCAGCAACTTCAAAGAGCATCCCTAGCAGTGTTCTCACAGCTTCACCTGCTCTGCCTTTTACGTTGCTGGCAACCATCCTCAGGTGGACCGCCACACCCAGCGCAATGCTAGTTTAGCTCAGATGGTTGTAGTAAGTTGATCACCAGTTAGAAATCTACTACACCTGCCCTGTATTTTCTAAGGCATACTTTTGTTTTTCCTATTTGTTTTTTTTTTTTCAAACTTACTCTGCAGAACCAATTATTCCCTGACCTTTCATTTTTATTTATTTCTTTTTAATCTTTCCCATCTCAAATAAATATGATACTTTACCTCCCATAAAAAAATAAATCCTAATCCCAAAGGCCACATACATGGTAAGATTGAACTTTTGTAAGATGATTGAACTGAAAGAAAAAGCAAATAAATTTTGATGGTACAGTTTACATTAGGTAGAATTTATACCTAGCATTATGGAATTGGAGGAAATAATGACTTCAATGGATTATTTGATTATATGATGGGAAAATACATCTATATGAGATACCACTGTATAGAGCTGAACATGCAGAAGACACAGATGAGTACATATAAAAATTAGTGAATGTGAAATAAAGTTCTATAATTTAACAGTCTTGTATAACTGTCATTATTTGGTGTTCTGTTTGATCTACCATTATGGAAAATGGCACCAGTAGAGAGAATATAGCCAGTAGATTAGTTAACAATCTGCAGGGTCAATATTTTCCATTAAAAATTCTTACACATCTAGGATTATTTCAATATTTAACATGCCCAGAGTTATGTGGGGGTTTATATATTTTCTATCACCAGTAATGTAATCTGTTATCTAGAAGTAGTTTACAACATATTAAAGGAAAACTGTTCCTATTCAGACTGTATTACTTTCCTTTTCCAAGAGTCCAGAAATAAAAATTGCAATGAAGAGAGGGCAGTAAATTTTCAGATGATTTTGCTTTCCTGTTCATGTTGACTACTAAGTATGTTTCTTCTTCCAGTTCCACAAGAGGTTAATAATTGATTCCATGGAAAAGTATCACATGATCCAGAATGTCTTCTTTGTTTCATATCAGTAAACACTACTGTATACAGACCTACACTGCAAATTCTTGCATTCTCTTGTAGTATATTTTCTCACAAGTACCAGAAGTTCCAACAAGTGGGTAAGAGCTGCTGTCTGTATTTTCACATATGCATATTAAGTCAGTTTATTCTACTTAACTTTAATTAAAATAATAATCTATTGATTATATTTATTTAAATTTTTATATAACTCTATGTCCTGGAATGTTTTGATTTAAAATTTTTGGTACTGGGAATCAAGCTCTAGACCTTGTACTTGTCAGGTAGCCCCTGTGCTGCTGATCTGTGCATCCCTGGGTCTCAGTATAAATTCATAAAATAATATTCACAAAATTCAAAGTTTAAAACTTTGAGTTTTTTGTTTTTGTTTACTCAGAACACTTCCCTTGAATTAGAGGGAGTGGAAACTTCGTTTCTATGAGAAATTGTCCTTTAGCACATAGAACATAATAGCTTTTACAAATAGAAATAGAGAGAGACAGACAAACTAAGTTAATGTGCAATATTTCAAAAGCTTTTTGGAGTTGTCCTATTTTAAATTGGCTTCCATGATTTCCTTTAAGAATTAAGCTATATTTTTATAATGACATCTGACGTAGTTTAACATATTCTGGATTTAGGACTGCTATTTTTTTATTTATAAAATTGACATAGACCAGGGAGATGGTTCAGTGGAATAAGCACTTCTCTGGCAAGCACAAAGGCCTGAGTTCAATCCCCAGTTCCACAATATATATATATATATATATATATATATATATATATATATATATATATTAATTTTTTTTCTCATTAAACTTTGTTTTAATGGTCTCAAAATTCTGTGACAATTTTTGGTCAAGTTGTTTCCATTAAAAAGTATTGATTTTAAAAACTAATAACTTAAAAACTGCCACACACACAAAAAAAAAATGGTCCACAAAACATTCTCCTTTCCTTCTGAAGGTTTTACAATGCATTGTTATCATTAACCAGTCTTTCTCTATTAAACTTAAATGGCCAATTGGGGGAAACAGTTCTGAGACCGGTCTTCCACCACTGATTAAGACTGGGGTGGCAGGTGGTAGGGATAATATTCATTTAGCCTTCTAAGCTTTCTGGGCAGACTTGGTGACCTTGCCAGCTCCAGCAGCCTTCTTGTCCACAGCTTTGATGACACCCACAGCAACTGTCTGTCTCATATCACGAACAGCGAAACGACCCAGAGGTGGGTAGTCAGAGAAGCTCTCGACACACATGGGCTTGCCTGGAACCATGTCAACAATGGCAGCATCACCAGATTTCAAAAACGGGCCCATCTTCCAGCTTCTTACCAGAACGGCGATCAATTTTTTCCTTCAGCTCAGCAAACTTGCAAGCAATGTGAGCTGTGTGACAATCTAGGACAGGGGCATAGCCAGCACTGATCTGGCCGGGATGGTTCAGGATAATAACCTGAGCAGTGAAACCAGCTGCTTCCATTGGTGGGTCGTTTTTGCTGTCACCAGCCACATTGCCACGTCGGACATCTTTAACAGACACGTTCTTGACGTTGAAGCCCACATTGTCCCCAGGAAGAGCTTCACTTAAAGCTTCATGGTGCATTTCAACAGACTTGACTTCAGGTGTGACGTTGACTGGAGCAAAGGTGCCCACCATGCCAGGTTTGAGAACACCGGTCTCCACTCGACCCACAGGGACAGTGCCAATACCACCGATTTTGTAGACATCCTGGAGGGGCAGCCGCAAAGGCTTGTCAGTGGGGCGAGTGGGTGGAAGGATGCAATCCAAAGCTTCAAGCAGTGTGGTTCCGCTGGCATTGCCATCTTTACGAGTGACCTTCCATCCTTTGAACCAAGGCATGTTAGCACTTGGCTCCAGCATGTTGTCACCATTCCAACCAGAAATTGGCACAAAAGCTACGGTGTCAGGGTTGTAGCCAATTTTCTTAATGTAGGTGCTGACTTCCTTTACAATTTCCTCGTACCTCTTCTGGCTGTAGGGTGGCTCTGTGGAATCCATTTTGTTAACTCCAACAATTAGTTGTTTCACACCCAGGGTGTAAGCCAGAAGGGCATGCTCACGGGTCTGCCCGTTCCTGGAGATACCAGCTTCGAATTCACCAACGCCAGCAGCAACAATCAGGACAGCACAGTCAGCCTGAGATGTGCCTGTAATCATGTTTTTGATGAAGTCTCTGTGTCCAGGGGCATCAATGATGGTCACATAATACTTGCTGGTCTCAAATTTCCACAGGGAGATGTCAATGGTGATACCACGCTCTCGCTCAGCTTTCAG
>PVKA01028414.1:0-29403 GCA_004027165.1 Ctenomys sociabilis
AGTGGATTAGGGAACAAAATCCAACACTATGCTGTATACAAGAAACACACTTAACTCAAATGGACATTCATAGGCTCAAAGTCAAAGGATGGAAAACAATACTACATGCCACAGTACCTCAGAAAAAAGCAGGAGTAGAAATTCTGTTCTCAGACAGTCTTAACTTCAAACCAAGAATGATCAAAAGACACAAGAACACCACTATAAATTGGTCAGGGGAAAAATTCAAGAGCAAGAAGTAACACTCATAAATATCTATGCACCAAACACAGGAGCACCCAACTGTCTAAGACAAATCTTAATGGACATGAAAAATGTAATATCTAAGACTACAATCTTAACAAGAGACCTTACCACCCTCTTATCTCCAAACGATAGATCAACCAGACAAAAAATTAGCAGGGAAGTAGCAGAACTGAAGCAGATCTTGGAACAAATGGACCTGGTGGACATATACAGAGTGTTCCACCCAACCACAGCTGAATACACATTTTTTTCAGCTGCACAAGGGTCATTTTCCAAAATAGACCACATACTAGTCCAGAGGTCACTACTAAGTATATGCAAGAAAACAAAAATTATAGCATGCATATTATCTGACCACAGTGCAATGAAACTGGAAATAAACAACAACACAAACCAGAAAAAAACACTAAATTCATGGAAATTAAACAACACTGTACTCAGCAATCAATGGGTCAGAGAAGAAATTAAAGAAGAAATTCAACAATATCTACAGTTCAATGAAAATTCAAGCACAACTTACCAGAATTTATGGGATGCGATGAGAGCAGTTCTTAGAGGGAAAATCATAGCTATGAATTGCCACATCAGGAAAACAGAACAGGAACATATAAACACCCTAATATTGAACCTTCTACACCTAGGAAAAGAAGAGCAAACGAAACCCAGAGCACAAAGATGGGAAGAAATCATAGATTAGAACAGAATTTAATTCAATGGAGATGAATTAAGAAAACAGTTCAAAGAATTCACAAATCAAAAAGTTGGTTCTTTGAAAGACTAAATGAAATTGATAAGCCTCTAGCCAAGCACATCAAAAAGAGGAAAGAAAAAATTCAAGTACATGCAACAAGGGATGAAAAGGGTGAAATCTCCACAGACCCAGTGGAAATTCAGAAGATTATCAATACTTTGAAAATCTTTACGCTCACAAATAGAAGTCACTGAAGAAATGAACCAATTCCTGGAAAGGTATAAATTACCAAAACTGAGCCAAGAAGATATAACAACTCTCAATAAGCCAATTACAGCCAAAGACATATGAAACATAATAAAAAGCCTACAGACAAATAAAAGTCCAGGTCCTGGTGAATTCATAGCTGAATTCTACAAGAAATTAATAGAAGATATAATCCCTACACTCCTAAAACAATGGAGGCAAGTATTGTATTGATTCCAAAAACTAGGGAAAGACGTAACTACAAAGGAGAACTAGAGGCCAATCTCCCTCATGAACATAGATGCAAAAATTCTCAACAAAATCCTAGCAAATAGAATACAGCAAATCATCAAGAAGATCATACACCATAACCAGGAAGGATTCATCCCAGGGATGCAAGGATCATTCAATATTTGAAAATCTATAAATGTAATACACTATATTAATACTCTGAAATCTAAAAACCACATGATCATCTCAATTGATGCAGAGAAAGCTTTTGACGAAGTCCAACATTCATTCGTGTTCAAAGTCATAAAGAAAACTGGAATAGATGGACAGTATCTTAGCTTGATAAAAGCCATCTATGACAACCTAAAAGCTCATATAATCCTAAATGGGGAAAACTGAAATCTTTTACTGTTAAATCAGGTACAAGACAAGGATGTCCTCTATCACCCCTCCTATTCAATATAGTTGTGGAATCATTAGCAACAGCCAATAGAAAAGAGGGAGAAATAAAAGGAGTAAGAATAGGTAAAGAAGAAGTTAAATTATCACTATTTGCAGATGACATGGTACTTTACTTGGAAGACCCAAATAATTCCACCAAGAAACTACTAGAACTAATACAGAAATTCAGTAGGATAGCAGGATACAAATTCAATATGCAAAAGTCAAAAGTGCTCATCTACGCAGATAACAAGCACATTGAAAGGGAAACAATACCTTTTACAATAGCACTGTGGAAAATGAAATATCTTGGAATTCACTTAACCAAGGAAGTCAAAGATCCTTTCACAGAAAATTACAACACCATAAGAAAAGAGATTATAGATGATTTCTGAAAACGGAAAGATATTCCCTACTCCTGGATAGGAAGAACCAACATCATGAAGATGGCCATACTCCCAAAATTGCTGTACAGATTTAATGTAATTCCTATCAGACTGCCACCAACTTACTTCCCAGTCCTAGAGAAATCATTCCTAAAATTTATTTGGAACCAGAAAAGACCTGGAATAGCAAAGGCAACCTTGGCCAATAAAGGCAAGGCGGGAGGCATCACAATTCCTGATTTGAAATTATACGACAAAGCCACTGTGATAAAATCAGCATGGTACTGGCAACAAAATAGATCTGAGGATCAATGGAATAAATTAGAAGATGCAAAGGCATCTACAAAGACACTCAGCGATCTGATCTTTGACAAAGTGGCTAAACAAGCCTACTGGAAGAAAGATAGCCTCTTTAACAAATGGTGCTGGAAAAACTGGCTTTCTACATGCTGAAAACTAAAACTTGACCCACCTCTATCACCATGTACTAAGTTAAAGTCAAAATGGATTAAAGATCTAAACATTAAAGAGAAAAACTCAATCTCCTGGAAGAGATAGTAGGAGGTAGGTAAAGACACAACTAAAAAGGAGAATTACAGGCCAATCTCCCTCAAAATCTTGAAACAATAGGGGTAGGTAAAGAGTTCATGAACCAACATGTATTTGCACGGGAAACACTTAAAAGAGTCAACAACTGGGATCAACTCTTCTTGATGAGTTTCTACACATCAAAAGAAATTGTCAAAGTGAAAAGACAACCCACAAATTTTGAAAAAATCCTAACTAATAAGCAATCAAAGGTCTGCTGTCTAGAATATATAAAGAAATAATATATAACAGGGCCCTTATATTTAAAGCCCCAATTCAGAAATGAGCACCTGAGATGAATACACACTCCTCAGAGGATAAAACTAAAGAAGCAAATAAGTATATGAAAAAATGCTCCACATTGTGAGCCATCCATGAAATGCCAACGCAAACAACATTGAGATACCATCTCACTCCAGAAAGAATAGCTATCATAAGGAAATCAACCAACAACAAATGTTGGAGAGTTGTGGGGGAAAGGGAACACTTCTCCATTAATGGTGGGAATGTAGACTGGTACAACCATTGTGGAGATTAGTGTGGAGACTCCTCAAAATAGTAGGACTGGAAATCCCTTTGAAGCCAGCTATCCCCCTACTGGGAATTTTTCCAGAGGAACTGAAAATATTATTTCATAGTGACATATTTGTACCTACATTTATAGCAGCACAACTGGTGATAGCAAAATCTTGGAAACCACCAAGATGCCTGGCACATGAAGAATGGCTGAAAAATGTGTTCTTTCTATACAATGAAGTATTACTCAGCTATAAAGAATGGTAAACTTGAAGCATTTATATTTAAGTGGATGCCACTTGAACATATACTCATAAGTGAAATAAACCAAACACACATGTGCAAATATTGTATGATCTCCTTAGTATAAGAAGTGAAAAGAAGAAATACAAATAGAAGTGTACAACAACAACTAAAAATAATTGAGTCAGATAGTTAGGGCAAACTGAATGGCATATGCTGCAGGGTACTAAGCAGCTTTTCTTCTGGATGGTTAACAACTTAAGTTCACAGATAAAAATTGGAGAAATAGAAGACTCATAAGGCCAGCAACATTTTGGCCCTAGCCCTTCAAGGTCAGAGAAGACGCAGGGCATAGGAGAACCTTGTACTGTAACATCAGGAAACTCAGTTGAGCTCCATATTTTCTTATCAAGGAGATAATGGAGCCACAGAGGAAAGAGATTGATGATCTATAATGTGCCTAGGGAGAGTCATATGCAGAGAAAACTTTCTCTCAGGCTCTCATAGAGAACACTGATCAAGCATTGGCCATGACTCATCTGCATGGATGCCACAGACAAGGATCTACAGAGTAAGGTACAGGATTACAAGATAAACCCTGAGGGGACTTCACTGGCCTCAACAGAATCAAAAGCTACATCTTTTCCTATATAGGGCTTGATCTATCTTGGTCTGAACATCCCACATTTAAGTATAAAAATGAGGTATATAATGTGGGGCCACACTAATAAGTTGAGCTGTAAATGGCTATATTCAACAACTTCTTTAGATAACTCACTATTATTCTGCAATGCTGGAGTGTGTTGAATTGTCTCCCAAGTTAACGTACCTTAATTGCTTTAATAACAATGGAGGGCTCATCTTTGTCAGGTCTACACCAAAAAAAAAAAAAAAAAAAAAAAAAAGGATGTACAAAGGAAGATTCATGATGTGTGTGTATAAACAGTACAGTTAGGATAAATATCCTGTGCTTCTGCATAATTCTTTGAGAAGCAAGATTTGCACTAATAGTGGTTGGACAAGATATTGTGTTAGCTTCTAGTACTATTGTCAACCACTAGGAAGATAATAAGGTAGAAAGCATTAATTTTTGAATCTGTGATATAATTCGCTATAAAAATAAGTATATAGCTACACTCTCTTAATTCACTGATTAGAGACATCTGCTATAATAATGTATGTAAGTATAATATTATTTGTGCACCTTGTATGATATCAAAACATTATGAAAACAGTTTGCAATGTATTAATTTATTTAATCTGTCCTATTAATTTGTCTTGAAACTGTCTCACTGCTATTGGTTCTTCAATTAAAAAATAAATAAAATAATTAGAAAAACAATTAATCAAAGAGATAATATATCTTTTTCTTTTCAAGGAGAATAACCTATAAGACTAGTTAAGAACTTCTGTTGAAAAATGAAAAAAAATAATTTTGTGGCTCTTCAAAGGCCAACAGAGTGTTTGTGGATGATTGATATTTGCTTGAGAATTTACGAAGTTGTCATAATGTCTTAGATGGAAGACCTTTGACAATCAAAGAATGTAAAGTTTTGGGCACTTGAAAAAGAACTGAAATAAATACAAACCATTTCAAATGGTACTACAGCATGTTCATTTCTATCATATTAATTGTTAAATTACAAAAAAACTGGTGGCTAGATGTTTTAGTTACTTTTCTTATTGCTTATAAAAAAATGATGCCCAAACTTAAAGGAGAAAAAATTTATTAGACTAATAGTTTGCAGAAGTTTTAATCCATATTCAACTGGCTCCAAGGGGCAAGTTGGCACTGAAGACAAGACTGATAGAAGAGAAATATTCATGGCTGGCAGAAAGTAGCAAAGTAACAAAGACAAAAGTTTCTTTCTGCGCCCTTCTTTCTATCCTTACTGTCTAGCGTGAGTGGCACCCGAACCCTTAATCCAGTTGTGTTTCATTGCTTGTGAATCAGTTCTGGCCCCTCTAGAGCCAGCCATCTCTGAAAAACTATGACCACATGAGCCTGGATGTTACATTAAATTAGAAATGCTATCCAGGGAACTCAACCTTGTAATATTGGCACTCTTAGATGCTGGGATTGAACATAAGAGCCCAGCCTGGATAATTTAATAATTTAGCAAGACTGTCACAAAATTTAAAAATAGAGGGCTAGCCAAATAGCTCCACAGATGAAAGCACCTGCAAGCAGGTGCAGGGAAAGTCATCCATGAAAGAAACACTCTTTGTAGGAAGTTAGAAGTTGGGGCAATGTGTATGAAAGGATTCAGCTGTGAGAAACACTCACTAAAGAGATTTGCTGTAGCCAGTGATAGAGCTTCACAAAATTGATCTACCAACTCAGTGACTTCTTTTAGAGATCTCCTACGTCACACCCAGGGTGTGCCCCCGGGATGCACTGAGATTGTGATTGAGACTGGGAGAGGTGGCAAGGGCCTGTATTCCCAGCACTTGGGAGGCTGTAAACAAGAGAATCTCTTTGAGTCTGATCTAGAATTAAGACCCTGAATACCCTATACACCCTTCCCTAAAGTACAGAAAACAAAAAATCTTTAAGAAACGATATGGAAAATAATTCAGTGTGAAGAGAGTGGATTAAAATTTCAATACCACAAAACAAAACAGAAATCTAAAATATCTTTAAAAGATAGATAAGAAGTAATAGCTACCGTGGTGCATTTTGACCCTGTCACCAATGAAGATCTCAGCTGGCATAAACTTTCAACCATCATCATTTTGGAAAAGTTACTATAAGAAGGTGATGAGGATAAGATGACCACAACCGTAGGGAAGAGAGCAAAGAAACTCAGTATATATAACTCAGAAATCTACTTTGATTGAGATTCCCTAGGCAAGCACTGGAGAGTTACAATTTCTATTTCATAAGATGTGTACAAGATTCAAAATTCAAGAATTCAAAACTAGCATAGCTACCCTTATAATCAGAGAGATGGACTGTGCATGATTACTTCAGGTTCTAGATGGAGTCAGAGAATGTTTGCATGGAATATAGAATTTGGAGAGAAATATAAACCACACTGTGTTTTCATTCATAAGTTGAGATTATATATATATTTATATCTTCTTTGGGTGTGATGTAGAAGATCTCTAAAAGAGTTGGTAGATCAATTTTGTGAAGCTTTATCACTGGCTACAACAAATCTCTTTAGTAAGTGTTTCTCACAGCTGAATCCTTTCATACGCATTGGCCCAACTTTTAACTTCCTACAAAGAGTGTTCCTTTTGTGGATGACTTTTCCTGGACTCTGGGGCTCTCTCTGAGCTAATTTAGTCAGCTAGGAATGCCATTAGATTAGTGACACGTGGGGCACTCTTCAAGCAGCTGAAATCAGAGCTTTAAATTCTACATAGCCTTTACAACCAGAGAGACAAAGTGGGCAGGAATGGAGATAGAGGAGAAATATTGTGCTGTTCATATAAATATTTACACCTTAGAAAGATTAAGTAAAATGAATTAATAAATCTATAGTCACTTCACACATGTTCAGTTTTGCTCTTAATATTTTTTAAATCTATACTGTAGAAACTGATTTTTAACATAATATTTAGACATATACATGAAGCATGTTGTCATATTTTGACTCATGTAAGCTTTGGGTAATGCTCACCTCAGGGTAATTAGCATATTCATCAGCTTAAATTCTTATCCTTTTTATGATGAATGCACTAAGAATGTACAGTTTTCAATTGTATTCACCTTACTATTCCATAATTGTAGAATTACAATGCATTTTTATGTATTACAATTCTGTTAGAATAATCACTAAAGTTTATTCCTGTAGTCTGCAGGAAACTGCTGCCTCTGATAAATAGCTCCCTTTTCCTGTACACCCTGTCTCTCTCACCCTCTGCTGGTCACCACTCTACTCTGCACTCTTGGCTTCGGCAGTTTTAGAGATCACGTATACACAGGAGATCATGTAGTATTTGTCTTTCTGTTCCTGACCTATTCAACTTAGCATGATATCCTCCACACTCATCTCATGTCCTCCGTTTCCAAGTCTCATCCTGGTTTGTTGTGTACCTATATCCTACGGGTCCCTTGGCCTTTTGTCTCCTGCAGCACACTTGCTTTCCTACTAGGACACCTAGCTTCTCTATCTTACCCACTGTGAAGAATGTTGCAATGAACAGGGGACAGAAAACAATGCCTTAGCATTCAGATATCAATCTTTGTATGTAAATTCTGAAGTGAGATTGCTACTTGTGATTTTAGCATCATGTCAAAAACAATAATCATTCAAATCAATGTAATAGAGGTTTTCCCCACTTTCTTCTTATAAGTTTGCTTTGTTAGTTTTAATTCATTGTATACTTGTATATAGGGTGTGAAATAAGGGTTTAATCAAATTCTTCAACAGGTATGTGATCAGTGTTTCAACATCATTTATGGAAGAAATTGTACTTCTCTTGTAATTTGGTTTTGACACCTTTGCAAAGGACCAATTAATCCTAAATTTGTGTCTAGTTAGAATACTTAGAAACATAGTAAAAAATGGGTAGACTGGACATTCTTGACTTGTTCTTGGGAATTTTTCAGAGTTATATGCTACTATCTATGAAGTTTTGTGTCTGCCTTTATTATGTTAGTTTTTATCAGGAAAAAATACTTAACTCTGTCAACGGTTTCTCCACATCCAGTGAGATGATCTTATGGTATTCGTTCTTTATTCTCCTAATGTGGTGTTTCCCACTTGGTCATTTCTATATTGATGAATCATAGCAGTTACTCTCCATCCCTGGGACAAAATACCAGTTTTCAGTGGGTTCAGTTCAAATACAGTTAGCTCGCTCCTCAGCAGGGTGGGGAAAAGCTACTTATTGTGGTCACAAAACAGGGAGAAAAAGGAGGAGACTGGGGAAGGGAAGAGCCCCTTGGGTCAGGGCCCTACCACAGTAGCTCACTACCAGCCACGCCCCACACCCTAGCTCCTCATTCAGCTACTGAATGCATCAGTGGATAAATCTGATGAGAAAAAAGCCAATGACTGGGAAGGCTGAGACAGGAGGATCATGACCGGTCCAAACTGTGTAGGAAGACCCTGAATAAAAAAAAAAAAAATAGAAAAGAAAGAAAAATGAAAAAGGAAAGAAGAAAAAAAAAATAAATGCTGAAAAAAAGAGGAAGAAAAAGTGCTCAATGATGCAAACAACTGAAAATTTGGAAATGCATTTCAGCTCTAAGCCATAACATGAACCATCTTTCTATCACAGACCTAAACTCCAGTGATTAATATGAGCGATCCACTTGTTGTCCTTTTGATTTCTACTTGCTATCATTTTGATGATAGCACCATCAAATTTTTGATGATTCCATCTGTGTTCATCAGAGACATTGGCCAGTACTTTTTTTTTGTACTATCCTTTAATATTAATATCAGGGTGTTGTTGGCCTCACACTGTAACAGAAAATAACCCACCCCAACCCACACCCATGCCATTATATCTCAGTTTCTTAGTTGACCAAGTAATAGTTACTGTTCCAGATCGTGTCGTTCCTCTGTCTTAGGAATAGTGGGTTAAACCAATTCCTACTTGACAAGCCATTCTGCCTCTATTGCCTGCTTGCTTTGCCCATGTAAGCCCTAGACCTCTAGCTATCAGGACCTGATATTCTAGGAATGGTAAGTGCCCAACAACTTAAATCAGCCTCCAAATCCTGGGTGTCATTTCAGCATTTCTGCTTGGCCTGGCAATACAATGAGCATAGGAAGATATGCTTTAATTATTTGATAGGATCTCACCATGTGGTCATTAGCTGCTAGAATTTTCTTTGATAATAGGTTTTTTCTTTATTCTATTTTTTTTTTTATCAAGCTGAGGAGACACCTCAGCGATCTAAGTGCCTGCCTGTCAAGTGCAATGATCCGGGTTTGATCCCCATATGCCATACTGTGCTGGCCACAGAACATTGAGAGTGCTGTGTCAGCCACCAAAACCAGGCACGGTGGCACAGGGCTGTAATCCTAGCGCAGGGGTGGCTTAGACAGGAGGATTGCGATGAGTCTGAGCTGTGCAGTGAGACTCTATACCAAATAAATAAATAAATGATTTACTCTTCTTACTAAATAATTATCCACTCATTATTAAAATTTCTGCTTTATTCAATCTTAGTAGGTTATGTTTATAAATAACTTGCCAATTTCTTTTAAGTTAACTAAATTTGAGAGGACTAATAATCCTTACTAATGACTTTTGATCTTTTGTACTACTATAATAGTCATTATTATAGATTTTTCCATTCTTTCTTTTCCTAGTGTTGTTGAGGTTTTGTAGATGTTATCTTTTCAAATAAGTGACTTGATTTTTATTAATCTTTCCTGTTATCTTTACTTATTTGTGCTCTCATATTGATTAATTTCATCAGTCTCTGTATTTTGAGCTTAACTTTTTTCCATAGTTTCCTTAGGAGTAGTGATTGTTTATTTAAAATCCTTCTACTTTTTGATTTAGATGATTGTTGTTGTAAAATTCCCTCTTTGGGTTGCTTTTCCTGCATCATGACAGATTTAGTATATTCTACTTCAGCTTTCATTTTGCCATAACATTTTTATTAACTCTTTTTAAATTATTTTATTTTTTATTGGTTCAGTGATATGTATTTGTAAATACCAAAGTTCTTGTTATGCATTTCGAGTTTCACTACATTATAGTAATCAGACATACTTAATAGGATTTCAACTGTAGTAAATGTTTTAAGACTTATTTTGTGGCCTCACATGGAGCATGTTTTATATGTGGTTGAGAAAACTGTATATTTTTCCCAGTTGGGTCACATATTGTGTCAATGTGTTAGATTCATTTGTTCTACCTTAAGTAGACTATTTCTAGTTGATTTTTCCACTTGTTAAATACAGGGTGCTAAAGCTCTTTATTGTTGTAATGCAGTCAGAAAAGGAGAGAAATAAAAAATATGTATGTATGTATACACAGAATAGAATAGATATACAGCCTTTCTCAGTATATTGAGAAGGGTTTGTACTAATATTGTTGAGACAAAATATCATGTCTACATCTTGTCCTTGAATAACTACTACAAAGACAACAATATGCAATGTACAAATTATTGTAATTGTCCTACTAACAAGTTTTCAAACCGTTTCATTGCTATTTTGTCTTTTTTCTCATCAAAATGAATGGAAAATTAATTAAATTTAAAAAACTGATTCATATAAAATTTCAGATTGTTAATTTTTTTTTCTACATGCATAAGCATCAATATAGGGGCATAAACATTTCCAATGTATAACTGTTATATTCTCTTATGGAATTAATCCTATGAATGTATAAAGATATTATTTTGCCAGGTTCACAATTTTGTGTTAAAGTCCATTTATCTCTTACACAGTTCACTTCTCCTGTTTTGCTTCTCCTATTCAAGAAATATCTTTTCCATCTCTTCATTACATATGCATTCTCAGTTGAAGAGAATCTCTTGCAGGAAGTAAATAGTTGGGTGCTTTTCCTGCATCTGCAGTCAGCCATGATATGTGCTCATGGACAAAGACTTTCCATTTATATTTTAGAGCCAAGTGTCTTTGCCTAAGTGTCTGCTCTGAGTTTGTAAACTCATTTGGTTGAATCAAATTAAAATTTGCTCTTGCTAGTCTCTTAGGCTGATGGAACTTCATCTGGGATCATACCTGCACAAGGTTAGATTCAGGTCGCATAGCTGATACTGCGTCAGTGTATGTTTGATCCATTTGTTATACCTTAAGTAGACTCAAGAGTCTAATCAAGAGTTTATCTAAGGTAGAACAAATGATTGATAGTGGCAATCTCAGGTGTTTAGCCTTTGCTCAGGGACTCCTACTAGTATGGGTCCTGTCTGGTCCTTGAGTGAACTAAAATGTCTCCAAGACATTGGTCTGTGGAGAAGGCCCACTATCAGGGGCACTGACAAGGATGCTCTCCTCTTGGTCTATCGGGGGGGCATCTGTTGTGTTAGGAAAGGGACCTTGTGCTGAATTTTACTGCTCCAGTCCATGAGTGGGAGGAGCTGGAAATCCAAAGCTGGGTTGTTTTGATGTCTATACCTCAGACTGATACTTTCGGTCTACCTTTAGGAAGATGAATAAACATGTCTTCTTGTATACTCATAGATGAGTTGCCTGGTTTTAGACTAACTGAAAGGGTCAAGCAATGTCTTTTTAATTTGTTTCAGTCTTGCAAGGGAGTCAAGTGCACGGAATTAGTCTTTGTGGATACAGCTGGTTGTTCCTCCCTCCAGGTCCCCAAGTGAATATTACTATTCATAGTCCCTAGGTGAGAAGGGCTGGGTTCAGGATTGAGTCCATTTTCAGATCCACTGTGATTCAAGTGTGGCAAGCCTGCCACAAGGATGCAAACAGACAGAAGTTCTGGAAGAACACCCTGTGTAAAACTACACCCAAACCATACCTTGGAGGGGATAAAATCAAGCTTCGAGGCTGTATTTGTCTTCTGAGGGATGATGTTAGCCAGACTCCCAGCAGCTCCCAATGAAGAAATAATGCCCTTCAAGTTGCAAATGAGATGGGCGAGAGTTGAGATTTAGGGACCACTTGTGCTATAATGTGAGTTAGAGTCAGTAACTGGCTCTGGGTAGCATAATAGGCAAATTTCTGTCTGTGTTCATATAAAGTACTAAGCTGAGGCCACAGCTGAGAAGGGTAAGGAGTTGCAGGACAACTTGCAGTCCTACTCTCCAAATTGATGCAGAGGAGGTCTGCTGTCAACAGGCTATTGACTGTATCTTACAGTACCATTATAACAGATAGTACTGATAGAAAGTTAAGCATAAATGGAACTTTTGCCAAAACTTGCAGGATTAGGACCCTTGGATCTATGATTGGTGAGTCTCTGTGATTAAAGGTCAGCACTCTCAAAAAGACCCTGTTAGGGGCTGGACCACACTTAGGACTTACAGTTTCCTGCCTGAATCACTGGTCTCCATCGAAGAGACGTTTGTCTGTGCTGAACTATAGAGCTCATGTCTTTTGGGACAAACCTGCAGCTGATCACCTATTCTGTCACATTGCTTGTGTCATACAGAATGTCATTCCTTCCCCTTACCTTCTTAGCATATATCTTCCTTCTCCTTCTCTGCTCATTTATTGACTTCTTTTCTGGGATTCCAGGGCCTGATTTCACAAGAAAATTTCATACAAATATTTGTCACAGGGTCAGTTTTTGCAGAACCACATTAAAGTAGCTACTATTGAAATTACACATGTAAATTATATGCTCAGAGTACAATTATGGATTTATATTACAATACTTCCTGGATAGAAGAGTCTGAGAACATAACTGTATCATGAGGTAAACCATGTAGTCATGTCAGGATTAAAATTACTCACATTTGTGGATACTAGTGATTTCAGGACCACTGGGTTATGCATCATCTTTCTGCAATTATGTAATTGAAAGGCTGAGAGACATGATAGAAAAGGAGACTGTGAATGCTGAACAATCCACAAGTTTTAGATGACAGTGGAATACAGATGGAAAAAAGTCAGTGTAGGGCATGAGCAGATGCAAAGGGACATGCCTGCAATCTCAACGCTCTCAGAGGATGAAGCAGAAGGATCTCCAGCTTGTGTCCAGCAGAAGTAAATGAAAGAGCATTTTGAAAAAGAAAAATCAAGTTGCACCAGAGATAGTTCCTAGAGTCAACAAATGGGATTGCCTCAACTTAAAAAGCTTTTGCAATGGAAACAACCAGCAGAGTGAAAAGACAACCTACAAAACGGGAAAAATTTTGTGAGTGATTTTTCAAACAGAGGACTTATACCTAGAATACAAAATGTACTAAAATTATTAGCTCTGAAAAATAAAAGATGCAAACAATAAATGGACAAGAAGAATGGATACTTCACAGAAATATAAATGGCCAATAAATACATGAAGAAATGATAAAGTTGGAGTAGCATTTGTGAAATGCAAACTAAAACAACACTGAGATTTGACATCACCCAAGAAAAAATGGCCAGTATTAAGAAATCAAGCAATAGCAAATTCTGTGGAGGCTGTAGGGGAAAGGAACCCTCTGTACTGCTGGTGGGAATGGAAACTAGTAAAATCACTGAGGATATAAATGTTGTGTTTGGTTTCCAAAGGGAATAAGTCTAATATGAGACATAATTTATAGGATTATTTTATAATATCTATCCAAAATGTCAAATGCATAACAGTGCAAGAGATCGGTTCACATACTACAGACCCAATGAATCCAGCTGAAAGCCTGGATGGCATGGCAATGTCCTGCATGAATCCAGCTGAGGATCCAGAGCCCATGACAGTGCTTCATGAAAGTCTGTGTCAAGCATCTGCACTGGAAAGGCCTGAAGATCAGGGGTAGAAGTTAAAAAACCTGCATCAGTAGATAAAGATTCTGTGCCCAGAGGCTGAGAGATTTGCACTGGAGCCAGGAAGTGACTCTCAAGGTAAGTACCATTGCTCCCTGCAAAAGACTGCACTAATCCTCAGTAACAGTGAGAACCTGAGCTCCCCTGACAATGAAAACAGCTAAGTCCATATCACGCCAACTAGAATGATCAACTTCCCAGGAGAATCAACAGCACACCATCTTCCTTTCTCCTTCTCTTTTCATGCACCAGTCCTCAGCGCCAGGCTGACTCAGTTCAGCTGGGTGTTACAAGTTGACCATTGGTTAATCTTCCACAATCAGTATGGAGGTTCTTCAAAAGACTAAAACTGGAAATTCCATTTGAGGCAGATGTCTGAGTGTCATCCTCTAAGCGTAAAAGACATCACAGTACAATGACACATGCATACTCTTGTTTCTAGCAGAACAACTTACACTAACTGAATGTTGGAAATGGTGTATGTATCCATCAAAAATTACTAGAGAAGCTCTGGTATTTATACATTATGAGCAGTGCTCTTCCATTAAGAAAGATAAACTCCAGTCATTTGTAGGTTGAAATACTACGACACTCAGCAAACATATTGCATAGTTTCTCTTCTATGAGAAACTCACAGCAAAAGATAAGTGATGGATAACACAAAGTGGAAAGATAGCCTGCAAAGGAAAGGGTAACACTGGATGGATAAAGGAGAGGAAGGAGATGCAAAAAAGAATGAAGATATGTTATGCAAGTGCACCTACTCTGCACAAGAAATGTAAACATCATTTATTTGCACACATGTACTAATAATCCAAAATTACAAAAGAATTTATAAGCATGTAGCTCACAGGGTGAAAGGCCTGGGTTCAATGTCAAATACTATCAAAGGAAAAAGAAAAATTTAAGCCAGGAGCCCTGGTAGCGCATTAACAGAGACTGTCTTCCTTCACAACAGAGGACAGACTCTATTGAAAGCATCCACTGATCACACACTTCCTATCTGCTCTAGTTTAGATTTGGAAGGTCTGACGCCCTCCAGGAATCAAGGGAATGGTCCTTGGGCTCTATGAAATGGTGTTATTTAGAGGTGTGGATATTAAAAGATGGGGTCTGGTGGTAGAGTAGTAGTCATTAGGGAGATGCCCTCCTTGAGAAGTTTGATTCCTTCTTTCTCTTTCCTCTCTAGTCTGGCTGATTCACTTCTTGACAATGAAGTAGGCAGCTTACTACATGCTGTTTTCTGCATCCCCCACAGGCACACCAGTGATGCACCCTATTGTTTATGGACCGGAAGTTCTGAAAACATGAGCAGGTATGTGTTAGAGAAGCAGAAGGCTGGGTGACATGTCCTGCTTTTTAGTTCACTTCTGCGGTATGTCAGGTCTGGTGGCCGAGACAGCAGTTGGTTAATTTCCCAGTGGACCACAAAAACTCCTTCAGGTGACTATGGTTTGCTTCTGGCATCTTTTGGTATCACAAGAGAAGGACAGAAAAAAGAAGCTGCTACACTGCCTCAGAGAAATCACATTGATATTCCAAGGACATAACATTTCAGGCACATAATGAATCTGCAAATCAGGGAATGAGCCATAGTGCTTTGGGTCCTTCTATGCCTTGTGATATCTATATGTGGAAAATTCAGTTGGCCGAGGTGGACAGGAGCAGAATAACCAAGGAGACACACTGTCAGAGATGTAAATTGGTGACTGTAGTAGACCAACAACTAGAGCAGCTGAAGAGATTTTCAAGAGTGACAAAACATCTAGAGTGTGTTACAGAGGGGAAATAGTTTATGGCATCTGTGTCTTCAGTAGTGGTGACATCACTCGTTGCTCCTTAAACAAAGCTTCCATTCACAGCCCATTTTAAAAATGGAAGGTGGTTAAGTGAATATCCTGAAAACTCAATGAAGGTACGGAGTTTACTTGATGTAAGGACTGAATGGAACTAAGTGGTACACTAACCTCTACATTTCCATGTATGTGTGTCCATTCAAAGGGCGTGATCTGCCTTGACTTAGCTCAGGGCATTGAGAAACCTTGGCTATCTAATTTGTTAGCCACAGGTCAGGTTATACATGGATCTTTATTAAGCTTTCCTGTTCCAGAAGCAGTTCTCAACTAAACATGTCTAGAAATTGGGAGGGAAATATTCTAACACCTTCAGTTCCCAGGAATGGAAAATGCTAAAATATATGTTCTCTCGTGGTTCTTATTGATTTCCACTATGACTGAGAACCAGTTGCCTGTGTAGAAAGGAATTTTGTAATTTTGGTAGGGAAGACAGTTGCCTCCACCACAACTCACAGAGATGTCTGATCCACATTCTAAAATATTATTGTGCCAAATGGGGAATATATTACATCAGATTGCTATTGCTAATACAATAAATGACCATTGACAGTATTTAATAGCTTAAAACAAGGCAGGCTCCTTGTCGTCAGTTTCTTGAGATGGTAAGCATCTCAACAAAGTCCCTTTAGTGAAGTGAAGATGTAGGTGTTGAAGGGGTCTGTGTTCACTGTGATTGATCAGATAGAAATTCAATTTCTTTACCTTCCATAGTTTTTGTTTTTCTTTTTCTTCTTGTATTTTAGGAAAGGGTATGCAGGGTGTTCAGGGTCTCACTACTAGAGAGAGAGAGAGAGATTTGTAGTGATCCATCTGTTTACAGCCTCCCAAGAGTTGGGATTGTAGGAGCGCTCTACCATGCCCAGTCTCAACTGTGGGCTCAAGGCACCGAAGGAAAGGGGCTGGCATGGCAGGCCTGGGGATCCAATCCTTGGTCCCCTGCACTTGTTTGTAGGTGCTTCAATCCACTGAGCTATTTTCCTTAAAGATACATTTCAAGGTTTTGTTTTTTTGTTTGTTTGTTTGATTGATTGATTGATTGATTTTTTTTTTTTTTCTTTTTCTGGTACTCGGGATTGAACTCAGGATGTTGGGACTGCCAGGCAAGTACTTAAGCCACTGAACTACTTCTCTAGCTTTTCATAGGTTTCATGGGCTATCTGCATCCTTTGATGCAAGGTCCACTCTATAATCATTCACTCCAAGCTCTGTTGCTTTTATCTCAGATTTTATGACAATTTCCTCAATACCTACATAGCTAAATGAAATACAACACAGTTTAAAAAGAAGAAATACCAGTTTGCATTCCCACCAACAGTGGAGAAGTTCCTTTTTCCCCACAGTCTCCCCAGCATTTATTATAATTTGATTTCTTTATGACAGCCATTCTTTCTGAGTTAGGATGTTATCTCAATTTGCATTTCTCGAATGACCCAGTGCTGTGGAACACATTTTCATACATTTATTTACCATTTGTATCACTTCCTCTGAGAAGTGTGTATTGATCTCAGATGCTCACAAAATAATTCAACAAGTATAATAATTTTCATCTTTTAATCTACCTAAACAGGTATGTTATTCTGTATGTTTACAGCTCTCACTATCAGGGTCACTTAGGAAGAGAACCTTTATTTTCTTTAATGTATATAACATCTATGAGTTTATATGCTTTTGTTTCTGGTATTACTCTTTTGGAAGATGGTTTAAGTTGGTTAATATGCCTTTGAGAAATTAAATAAATCAGTTCCACATCAGAGGCTGTCTTGTAGTACTCTTCATTTAAGTTATAAAATTCTCAAGAACACTATAAATATATATAAAACATATATATTTATGTATATAAATCATTTAAATATATAAATATTAAACATATATTAAATATAATGAACTATTATATTTGAAAGATATATTATTGACATAAATGTATATTTATATAATATAAAATTAAAGAAATTGAAATAAAATGTATAGCTATATATTATATGTATAGTTACATATATATTTAGTGAATAAAAATAGGACTTGTAGTGAATAAAAATAGGATTTTTAAAAAAATTATGACTTCTATTTATTCACCAATGTCAAGGGCATATACAGATTTTGCTATTTTTTGTACAATGTAATGCATCCTTATGCCTTTAGTAAGACTAGAATTTCTCTGCAAAAATGGTAAATCAAAGTCTTTGGTTTAAGTAGCAAAGACTAACACTTAGTATTATAATAATTTTAAAATTTTATGTAGGATGAACTTGAGTCCTTAATAATGTGTGCTGCCTTATTTCGTGGGAATAAATGTGAAGAAATCTATACAACTGAAAACCTTCTCTTGGAGTTTACATTTCCATCACTTCTCCAGACTACAAAGTTTACCTGGAAAATTATGGCTCTGCAGAATTGTGCTGCAATGAAGCACAGAACAGGCTTGTGCTAAACCTTAGTATCCTCTGACCTAACCTTTGCGACTGTGAGTGTTGCCTGCGAGCTCTGGCTGCAGAGACCTCATGTGTAACGTGGAGGAAATTATTTAGGGAAACCATGCTAAATTAGGAAGGGCAGTTCTCCCTCCTGTACCACTTCTTGTAGATGAGGAGCAGTTTCAAGGGGAAATTAGCATAAGCAATGGGAATCAGGCCCCATCTTTCCAAAGAAAATCATTTCTCTTCTCCGACTCTTCCTTAAACCCACAACAGAAAACTCCATAACATGCACTTGGTAATTTTTCTTTCATTAATGGGAATATACTTTTCCTCATAAAAACAAATTGGAGACTGGGGATGAATTAAAACAAAAAGTCACAGGATTACTTTTTCCTGAGGAAAAAGAAAGGGGAGACTACAATTTTTTCTTCTTAGAGAACTGCTTCAGCAAGTTTCAAAATCCTTCTTCCTTTAAACTAAATGTGAATTCTTTTAAAGCTAAGTATGGGTTTTGACCACTTTAGGAGAAGGGGAGTCTTTCCCAAGTGCTTGGGACCATCTCTTTAACATGTAACCACCAAGAGAGACAATGGTCCTGCCACCTGATTTGTGTGATGGTCTGTCTGAGTATAATTAAGGAGAGCTTTCTCCTCCCAGCTGCAAAAACCCCATCTTGGCACAAAAATAAGAGAATTTTATTTTTCTCTGGTTAAAACCTATTAATTCACCCAGGTGCTCCCTCCAGATACCAAGCGACTTTGAATATTCTGTGTGTGACAAATGGGGTCCTTCCATTTGAGGATTAGTTGTACTTATCTTAGAAAATTTAAGTGAAGAGTTATACCTGCTAGGTTGTATAATAGCTTGGGATTTAGTTTTTGTCTTTGCATTTCAACTGTAGCCTGGGCTCCAGTGTGCAGTCCTGCGACCTCAGCAACTGAGTATGCTGGGATGTTGGAGGTATGGACCACCATGCCCCAGCTGTATTCACAGCTCTTTAGCAGAGTACTGCTGATGGGCATCACTTCTTGAACTAATGAATATTCAGTCATAAAATTGATTTTCCTTCTACCCTCGTGCAAAGGTTTTCTGGTTTGGGAAGATATTTTGATTTTAATTGTCTTTTCACCTATTCCTGAATATATCCTGTAATTAGTCCAAAGCAATCACAATGATGAAATGACGATCTTCAGTCTTATTCAGCTGCACTTTTTATCAAAGCCAAAGGAAATTTACAAGGTAAAAACAAAAAAATAATCATTGGTTGATCACTAATTAGGAATTATCAATTCCTAATTTTTGTTCATATAATCTAAATCATCAGGTTGAAATGTTGTTTTGTTAGAGAAGAAGCATTAACAATGTACAGTCGCTCTCTCTCTCTCTGTGTGTGTATATATATACATATATATATACATATATATATATATATATATATATATATATATATATATGTATTCCACAGACCACAGACCACAATCATTTTCATTGAAAAATCCTCAAAACTGAAGCCAAATATGAATACTTATGAGCCTTTCCCATACAAAGTATGGGGGGAAAATGCTCAAATTATCAAATGATAATCCCAAATGCAAAAGAAGGCTTAAACTACAGAATTTGAACCAAGGACAGTGGTAAACTCCTGTAATCCCATCCCTTGGGAGACTGAAGTAGGACAATTACCACAGATTCAAGGCATTTCTGAGTTACATAGTAAAATGATGTCAGTTTGAACTCATCGGTGAGGCATGGCAGCACATGTCTGTGATCCAAGAACAAGTAAGGATGGGGAAGGATGATTATTGAGAGTTCAAGGCCAGGCTGGTCTACAAAGGGAGCTCAAGGCCACCCTGGATTGCATAGCAAGACCCTGTTTCAAACACACACACACAAAAAGTTGAGTAGTTTGAGTTTTACTGCCATAAAATGTGTATTTTAAAATAATTACTGTGCACAACTATGAATATGCTATTCAAATATTTTTTTAGCTTCGAAATGTAAGAAATGTAGAATGGAGGTGAAATTATCAGATTTAAATTTGTTGGAAGCATTTTGTAAACATGACAAAAATGCTTTGGATTAATTTGAGTTTTTGATGGTATTCGCTAAGATAAGAAGAACTAATCACGCATTCTGGGAAATGATGGTTTCTTTTTTTTTTTCTTTTTTTTTTTTTTTTTTTTTTTTGAGTGGAACTGGATGGATGGTTTTCTAATCATGCCTGAAAACACAGACTCCTCCTGCTCAGGGTCACCTTGATAATATGTTGGTTTTGGCTGAGGAAACCCATGAGAACTACAGATGCTCCAGTCACACTAATGTGTTTAATTCAGTTTGCTTTTAAAATCCATGAGATGTTTTCAGCCTGTACTGGCAGCTATATTCACTATAAATAGATTGCTATTACATTTAAAAGATATATCTAAGAATAGTCAGCCATTCCTTCCACTTATTTCCTCCTGAAACTCTAGGTATATCAGCCCTGGCAAATTTCCTCTGAGGTTTTTCTCTAGAGATTTAGAATCTATGGCTTTTAAAAGATTTAAATTAGTCACAGGGCACCAGGAGCATAAGCACCGCAAGATTCTGCTTATTCTCCGTCTTTAACTAATTGCTCCATTTAAATGGCAGCCAACTTAAAAAAATAATCAATAGCTGCTTTGCTCAGATGTTGGTTGAATCATAAAAACTCCACTTTATATATTACTTTGTCATTCAACACAGGATAATACCATTCTTTTAACCACTTCTTCTTTTTCAGAACTCCAATTGCATAGTCTGCCAAGTCCTATGCTATTTGGTCTCAAACAGATATTATATTTAATCTTCTCCTCTAATCAGTTTAATGGTTGGCAGAAACAAAACAGCTGCCTTGCAGGAGCCCTAAATGCCAAGCATGCGTGTCTCACCATCAATAACACATTATTGCTCTGAATGGAAGTGAAATTTGAGACAAAGGATGCCTCAGCTGCTGAGGAAGCAGAGGAGGCATCAGGTGCCAGAAAGTTGCTTGCGCTGTAAAACTGCTTCATGCTGAGGAGTTCGGCAGTCAGGAATTCACTGGAAGAAGTCCTGCTTCACTGGACTGAGCGATCCTGTTTAGTGACTCACTTCAGATGAAACACAATTCCTGACTTTGTATTCTGGATCTTTACAAGTTCATGGTTTCATTGTACTGGATGCCTGGTATCACAGTCATACTTGAAAACTGTGGCTGCAGACAATGCCTGGACCCTTCATACTGGCTGACCCTTTCTGACTACCCCAGCAAACACAGCACAGAGGACATGAAGCTGTTGGAGTCCTGGGTGCAGGTTACAAAAGGACACGTACTCTTTGCTTTCTCAGATACCGGTCTCACGGGGCTTGGCTACCCTGAGGCTGCGTGGGAACCCAAACACCAAGGACACACAGAGATAGAGACAGAAGTACTGCAGGAGCTCAGCAAAGCATTCCCTGTTATTAATTCTAGGCCAGATGTCAGTAATACAAGAAAATTTCCATCATGGTGCAAATCCCGCCACTGGAGAATGCAATTGTGTGAAGCATTTGTAGCATGAACTGCCTATCTGAGCCAAGTCAACCCTCAGAACTGTGAACAAAACCTATGAGGGTTATTAAGGGATTTAGTTGGAGTATATTTTTATGTAAAATTAGATACCAGGGAATGTTCGTTCATACACTTACTAGTAAATGTATACCAGGGGATAATCATTCTTATTCTTACTAGTAAATGTAAGTACAAAACATATTTGGTTGCCTACATACAGCAACCTTTTTAATAAATTATTCCTTTTTAATAAAGATTTTCAAACATTGTATAGTATTTATTTACATGATTTTCCTGACTCATAAATGTTAGGTGGTATCATAGTAACCCCAAACTGAAACACTGAATTGAAAATTTCCAAGAAACATTTATGGTATAAATAATAAGTGAATGAAATTAAATAAGTTTAAAAACAGGTAATCCAATTTGGCAAGTATTTTTTTAATCTTTTCCTACAGTGTTGAATGTGGAACACTAAATCATTAATCTATTTATGGCAAAGATTGGCATGTTTACTTCTTTTTTTATTTTTTAGTAAGGGTCTACAGGGTCTCACTACATAGATGGGACTCATAGTAATCCACTTGTGTTCAGCCTCCCAACGGCTAGGATTACAGGTGTGCACCACCACACTCAGTCTCAATGGCTGTCAGAAGGGGCCCCAGGGGCGCAGACAGCATGACATTCCAGGGATCCAACCAGGGCCACTGTGTCTGCCTAAGCAGGCATTTTATTTGGCTGAGCTATTTAGCTGGCTCTGGCCCTTATAATTTTTGCATGAAATTCATGCTACCTAAAAAAATTCAAAGAACAAAAATTTGAAAAGAATATATTTTATAATCTTTCATTGTTATGTGCATTCTAAAAGTAGATTGCTAAGTATCAAAGGGTTGTATTATTTCCTGAGTAAAAATATAAATTTGTTTGAATTCTTTCAGAGGATTATCATTTTATTTTTGGTAGATAAAATATTCATTTATTTATTTATTTTTCAGTACTGGTAATTGAACTTGAAACCTTGTACTTGCCAGTCAGGCACTTCTGCCACTGAGCTATCTCCCCAGCCCACACTGCTTTTAAAGAATAGAACATTATTTAGTTTTTGCTTGTTCTTTTCACAGACTAAATATATTATACTCTTGGAATTTCTATTTGGAAGGTATTGTATAAATGCTATAAGAGCAGATAGGGAAATTATGAAGTGTGAGTTTTTTAAAAATTCTTTCATATAAAAATTACCAAAGATCATTATAACACTTCTGATAAATTGCTCTTACTGTCACCACCCTAACATCTTTATATTTATATATTATATTATCATATGTACATGCATATGTACGAATGGTAATTGGATCTAAATACTAACTACCTATTTTATATCTACAAATCACCTAAATATTTTTATTAATGCATATTGTTTTATTTTCTTGGACTGATACTCAAAATTACATCCTAAGAAAGACTAAAAATTAAGGCAATTTATGGCTTACAAGAGCAGAAATGCTGTGTTTACAACCTCTTTCTAAATCACTTTTGTCCTTCATCATATGTTTTATTTTTCTTTTTAATTCTAACAAGGTGGAACTCTGTATCCGTTAAAGATAGGTTAAAATAAAGTAAAAAACAAAAACAAACAAAAAAAAAAACCTGCTTTAAAATGTCAGTAATTAGATTCAAAAACATTCTTTCCTCACAAATACTGTAGAGGATTAGCCAGGAAGACAGCTCTGCCTACGTAGGTCCCTGGCTAGACCCTAGGAAGACAGCAATGAAACACAGTGTGCAGGTTGCCTGGTCCAAGAGTAGCAAGAGCTCTGTGAGTTGCGCTGTTGACATCTGAATGCGCAGCATACACATGTGTTGTGCCCTATTGGCTCATACTAGTTAACACATTAAAAGCTGTCATCCAAGAAATGGAAAATAAAACCTGTCACATGCCTTGAAGTGTCTGCCTCCAAGCACTAATGATAACCACAGGAATAAACTCTTAAGCAGCACAAGGCAAATTTACCATTTTTATTATTTTTTTCTGTTTTAGGGAAGGGTCTACAGGGTATTCAGAGTTACACTACTAGACTAGACTCACAGTGATTCTCCTGTTTACAGCCTCCCAAGAGCTGGAATTACAGGTGCACATCCAGTCTCAATCTCCATCTCAGTGTGCCCTAAGGGTGGGGCTGGCACAGCAGATCCAGGGATCGAATCCTGGTCCCTGAGCCTGCTTGCAGGTGCTTTAATCTGCTAAACTATTTGGCTAGCCCTTATCATTTTTTGGTGTACTAAATATAAATCATTTATTTCATTCCACAAACATAAATTGCGTACTTGTTACATTCAAGGCACAAAGGTATATATGGGCTATTTTAAATGAATAGTATTCTTTTCTCCAAATTACTCTAAATTTGATACAAAAAGATATACTGGGAAGAGAACTAGTAAAAGGGCACCTATGAAAAAACGGCTCATCTAATGTGAGCAAGGAGGAAACACCAATTCTACCTAGGAGAGGTGGAGAAGGCCTCATAAGATTTCCTAGAAATCTTTCATTTTAAAATTCAGCTGCATAGTCAGTCTCAGTGATAATGACTCAAAAATGCTTCTCTGCAATTTACAAGAAGCTAACATTAAAAAATTTAATTCTACTTGTGGATTTCATTTTTTCAATGAAATAAACTATTCTGCCACATATTATGATTGAAACAGAAAATGCAGACTATTAGATGTTATATATTACAAACTGAAAGCACAAATTAATAATAAATAATTCAGCAAAAGTTCATGTAATTTAGAAAGAGGATCACAGTAATAATTGGTAATTGTAAACAATCATCAAATTGCAGCACTATGATAGAACTATAGCCCATACCCTTAATTGTATATGTCACACTTAGCTCTTTATTGAAGACACTTCTTCCTTTCAGTTTTTAATGTGAATGACATGTGTGCAGTCTCTCTGCTCTTGAACACTAGAATTGTTAGTAAAAATAATCTCTGACATCAGAATGCAGGTTCTTAACTTGTTAGGACCAAGAGTATGGCTCAGTGGAATAAGTGTTTCTCTGGCAAATGCAAGGGCCTGAGTTCAATCCCCAGTTCTGAAAAAACAAAATCCTCTTACATTGTTATATGTCAAAAGATTTAAGCAGGCTTTCTAGAATTCATTCAGATGGATGTACATGTGTATTATTGGTAGTTTGTGTAAGGGATAGCTGTAAAAAGTAATAATTTTACCTAATCTAGATTAAGCACCTTTTTTTCTTGAGCTCCATAATACAAGTGATTTATAGTAAATGAAAAGAGCTGGCTTATTATTTAATGCCAATAGATTAAAACTAATTGTTTAACATTGCTGTAACATGTTTGTGGCTTGACTGTATCTAGAAAGTATAAAATTTTGGGTGAAAAATTCATACAATAATGTACTGTTATTAAAGTGGAGCATAATCTAACATTTATTTAGTTAGTTCATTAGTTAGGTTTTTGAGATATGACTTTGCTCTATAACCCCAGGTTACCATCTAACTCATTGTAATCCTCCTGCCTCTGTCTCCAGCAATTGTTTTTCCAAATAAATGATAGATATAGGAGATTAAATATTATATAAACTAAATGAAAACCATATTATCTACCAGGTGGGAAAATGGTAAATTCGTATTCTTGGCAATATATATAAAAAACTCCAAAAGTAAAGCAATAAAGCATATTATAATTTTGGATGTAATGTTATTCTTCTATAATCCTCACATTCCCCATTGAGAATATTGGGTTATAAACACTATTAAAAACTTCAGGCTGAATCTGAGCTACCACATGTTCAAATTTGATTTTCTTCTAAACACAGAAGTTGGAAAGTTATGAATATGATCAAGTAACATATTAGTAACTCGGTCCTCCTTACCTTGTCACTTGCCCAGGTGGGATATAATGTCATCTAACAATGGTTTATTCCCATCAAGATAATTTTAAATTCAAATTAATTTTCTCTTCCACAATGAAAAACACTTAATGTTTCATGAATAATTAAAAAACTATCTACCAGACATGTTTTGAAAGATTCAACAAGAAAAATCTATCTTCTCTTTAACTCTTTATTATTAAGCAGCATGAGACTTTAATTTGAAAAAAAAATAGGACTTGAACTTCTAGATATGTCAAGTGTTGAAAAAATATATAATTGAACTTCTACAGGAATAAATTTCATTTCAAAATTTTGAATTCTTTGCAGAATTTTATTTTGTTACTTAAATTCATTTATAATCTTTTTTCTTGCTTGAGTAAAGGATTTCAGTGTCAAAGTTCCTTAGATATCAGCATTGACTACTGTCACCCTGATTATCAACTTCACTGATAAAAACCCCTGAGCAATGCCATGAGTCCTGCCTTACCACATTCTATTGAAAGCATTGCTTTCTCTAGTGTGTCACATTTAAATTCCGCTCTGCAGACTGTAAATACCTTTTTTGTTAAAAGTCTATTAATCCTAAAGCAAAACCACAAAGAACTGTAGAAAACCATTTGAAAGTGAAAGCCAAGTTTCTGGAATAAGCAATCAAACGATTGAGTTCCAATCATAACAGTTGACATTATTCATCTCCTGGTCTCTCCCTGGTCTCTCCCTTGTGAAGAACCAGTGTACGCATTATGCTACCTGACACCTGTGCTTTTTCTAGGTAAGTTTTCTAGATAAGTTCATTTCCCTGCCCAAATAGTAGGCCTTCTATGTACTCCTATGAACACGGGCTTATATTTTTGGATAAAATAGCAAATTATATGAAACATGAATTGATTTTTGAGAAGTTCTGAAATGTGACAGGCCAAAAGCAGGAACATGTGAAAAAGGGAAATGGAAAGAGCAAAGGGTGAAGGAAAAGAAAAAGTCCATTATATCAGAACATCTGTGACATTCATGACACCTGGCCATTAGGTAAAAGTAAATGAGAATCATCAACTTTACATGTTTAGAAAGAAACCAATGATTTTCTAAATCAATCTAGAAGTGCCATGTAAACCAGGAAAAGGTATTTGATCTTTAAGGAAAACAAAAACGTGGGTGGGATTTAGGGCATTTCCACCTTATTTAAGGAAAAATAACAATTAAAAAATGAAGTGAATTTTTAGATTTGCAACTTGATCTTTCTGTCTTTCTAGATTTTTTACACTTTTGAAATTAAAAGATATTTAACCTAACTTTAATATCTGATGGAAAGCTAATTGCAGTTCTAAAACTATCTTCAGGTGAATTAACTGGGATGCTCTAAGAATTAGAGAGGCTTTATTCCGAGTCTCATCAGTTCACGCACAGGGATGCACGAGATAACTTTTAAAACTTATGATCTATCCTCCTAGTCGATGGTAAAATTTAGGAGGGGCTAAACTGGGCCTAGTGGCACACACCTGTAATCCCAGCGCTTGGAAGGCTGAGGGAGCATCAGTACAAATTCGAGACCAGTCTGGGCTACAAAGCAGGCTCCAGGCCAGCCTGAACTGCATAATGAGACTCTGTCTCCCTCTCAAAAAGAAAGAAAAAAAGAAAGAAAGAAAGAAAGAAAAATGTCCACCAAAAATATTTAGAAGGGGTCCAATAATTTACTTTACTCACAATATTAAAAAAATCAGCCTGCCACACTTTGATAGGTATTAGTAGAATGTACAAGATTCCTGGATCAGAACATGAAGATTTTTTTCACACATGGGACCAAAAGCGGGATGAGCATGCGCAATTTAAAGATCCTCCTCTGCCTTACAGCACCATACCGTGCTGGTGGGTGGGGATGAATTTCCGTTTTTTTACTGAGCAGTGTTATAAAACAGGGGCTGATTACAAAACTCAATTGGCATTATCCAAGAGATGAAAATCTCTTTGTACAATAATGTTGTAAATATTATTCTGGTACTTGGCATCTGTTGCCACCAGAATCTTAAGAAAGTATAAAAATAGATTTATATATTAATTTAACAATAGTAGTAAACACAAATTAGAATACTAGTGCCTTTGTACTAATATCATATACCGTTAAATGGATACTAAGCTCAGAACTGCTATTGGTAACAATCCTGCTATGAAAATATTCTCATAGAAGTTGGAGAATTTTCCTTAAATCATGTGACATAGACTTACACGATGATGAGATACACATAATGAACACAATAAATATACTCATTATAAAACATATTTTATTAATTTACCAACTACATCAGAAACTTAACTTTGCTCGCATCATATTTTCACTTTTTTTCGGAACGGGGGATTGAACTCGGGCCCTTGTACTTGACAGGGAAGAGCTTATTTCACTGAGCCATCTCTCCTGCCCAGTATTTCCCTCTTGAGAAGGAGGGAAATGTGGCTTATTTTCACATTTTTGACTGAAGACATTTCAGTAAGCTAGAGTTGGTGCATGTTCAACATTGAACTTTTCTAGAAACATAAAATAAGTATTCAGCTGCATGAACTTGCTACTTCAATGGTGCTCTGCTTTCCGTTCTCCCTGATCTGTGCCTCTGTACACACAGCACCCTCTCCCTAACACTCTTAACATTTTTGGTCACATATTCACAGGGACACTACCTTCATTCCACATTCTTCAAATAAATTCTGCAATTCTCAAGAGGGAAATACTGGGCCGGGGAGATGGCTCAGTGGAATAAGTGCTTCCCTGGAAAGGGCAAGGGCCTAAGTTCAATCCCCGGTTCTGCCAAAAAAAAAAAAAAAAAAAAAAAGAAGGAAATCCTCTCAGCCTGCCTACCCCTTTGTGCCCTTTGTTGATTTCTCCGTGGCTCTTACCACATCTGTCTTGGACAGCTGAGCATATCTACATATTTTTCTGAAACAGCAATGACTTCAGGGTCCTGGATCAGGTACTATTCATTGTTTTCTCCTTCCTTGTGGCAAATGTGGTTTATTCTCTCATGCTTCTATGTCTTTTCCAAAAGTTCACAGCAAACCTAATATCAGAACACTATTCTTCTACCTGAATATATTGACTTAATTTTCTAATTTATTATGTGGGTAATGGGGTTCATTTTGAGATTTCTACATCCACATAGCATACTTCCATCCTTTTTACCTTTATATCATCTCCACACCGCCAGCCCTTGGCCAGTTGCACATGTGCACTGTTTCACTGTTTATAAGCTGTTTGGATCACATTCACCTCTTTATTATTCATCTTTATACACTGCCCGTTCTGCCTCTTTTCTTATAAATAATCCCTTAGGTTTATAAATTTTTCTTATGTATTTTATGCTTTATACATTCACTGAGTTCTATGGGGCAAGGTCTTTTCTATTTTATTTGCTGTCATATTTTTACATAATTTTATCATCTAATGCAATACTTCGAGACAACAAATCAATAAGATAAAAATTCATTTTCTATGTTTCAAAACACACACCTAACATATAAATACATATAACATATATGTACAATTAAATGCATTTCAAATTTATTGTGTCTATATAATACATAATTCCTAAAATTACATGTAGAGGCATTAATTACATAAAATGATTATTTCATTCTTTATTAATTTGTTAAGCAATAGGTCATTTTCTGCCCTTTATAAAGATAACTAGGGATTTTTTACCTGGTAACTAAAATTAATAGCATTGTTTGGGAAAGTATCAAGCAC
>PVKA01028415.1:0-29418 GCA_004027165.1 Ctenomys sociabilis
ACTCTATTTACTGATAAGAGACATACAGTATAATAATGTCTGTAAGTATAATATCATGTATGCACCTTCTATGATACCAAAACATTGTAAAAACAGTTTGCAATGTATTAATTTATCAAATCCATCTTGTCAAGGTATCTTAAAATTATCTCATTGATATTTGTACTTCAATGAAACAAAAATTAAATAAATAAATAAATAAATAACTGTATTTTATAAAAAGCCACCTCAGAAAACAGTGATGAAAAATGTTGAACCCAATTTACTTTTTGAAGGATGCTCTTGGGGGGCCTGCCGGTTAGCTCAGTTGTTTAAGCGCCTGCTCATGCAAATGCAGTCAGGAACAGGACTGATCCTAGTTCCACATGCCTTACCAGACCTTCCCTTAAGGCAGCCTGACCCAGCCCCCCGTAAAAAAAAATATCCTTCTTAACAGATGCTTTTTCCTTATGTCAGATTCCACATGCTGGTCATCATTTTCAGAGCCAGTTTTGCTTAAATGCTTTACAACATTACCTAGTTCCAGCCTCTAAGAAGTTGCCACTTGTGATCTCTTTGATCTTTCAACTTACATTGTTGAATTTTTGATTTGTTTTTTAATTACCTGATGGTACTACACTAGGAGTTTCAACTGAGATGATATTGCTTATGGATGTTGAGGTATGGTGATTTTCCACGAACTGCTCTTTATTGTCTTTGGCACACTCAACATGTAGGTCATAGTAGTTCCAAGGTTAACTTCCACTGCTTCCTGTAACTTGGCTAATATACTCTGTTTAACAGATGATGATACGGTGTTGCTATGAAAAGCATTCATAGATATAATTGGAAGTGTCAGGAGTATGTGCCTGTCCACGAAATCTCTCTTAGGACGGCTTCAGAATGACTATTATCACCTGTCCTATATTAAAATGAAACTGGATTTAATTCTTGAAAACTTTCATCTCCCTCATAGATAGAATGTAGTGTTTCCAGTTCCACATCCCCTTGGCTTCTCTGCACAGGGTGTTGATGCACTTGGGGCAGCCAGGCCAGGCCCTGAGGGCTGGAAGGTGGAGGACACTTGCAGGCCCCTGGGCTGCTCTGCCCTGGGGCCTCAGGCTCGGTGGAACAGGGTGTCCAGCCCAGGGAGTGGAGGGCACCCACCTTTTGGTCCTCCTTACTACTACAGGGTTTTTGATGAGACAGCTGAATCAGGAGTGATGGTGCACACCTGTAATCCCAGCACTCAGGAGGCTGAGGCAGAAGAAGCTTCTCCACTACACAGTATGATAGAGGCCAGCCTAAACTATGCAGCAAGACCCTGTCTCTAAATAAATAAATAAATAAATAAATAAATAAATAAATAAATAAGCAATTGTTATTACCTACACATCCTGTCTTTTTATTATCTCCCTTCTCATTCTCATATGTAATTCTCTTTATCTCATCTTCCAATTTCATAATTTTCTGCCAAGTCAATGTCAGGCAATACCGGCGTTTTTGTTACCCTGTCTTAATTTTTTAGAGTTATTTACTGGCCTCTCGGTGCTCATATAAGTGCACAGCACTCTTCTTTTTGCCATACGTATAATATCTTTTCTCTCTATAGTCACTAATTTTCCAGTTTGACTACTTTGTTCTCATTTTCTTCTATTGTTTCTTAGTCACCTCCTTTGTTCTGTTTTCTATGAGTCCCTTTCTGATCTTTCCTTGGAATTTCAGGCTTTCCCAAATAGTTGATGAACCTTTGCAGTCCATTCATATTTAGAACGAAGGACTTAGGATCTGACAGGAAACTTTGCAGTGGTGCTTAATGACTGGCCTCTCTGTAGGTGACTCTTAGGGTTTAGCTACTTTATTACCAACTCCTGCAGTATCAGAGTTTACACATCACTGTTTCCAAAAACACTAAATAGAAAGAGAGATTCTTGAAACTGACACAAAAAGTTCAAATATGAAGACTTCCATTTAATCCTCCTGTTTCCCATCTTGTGATTTACCTTAACCACCTCCCCTGGCACTGAGTTCAGAGGTTTTCTGGTTTCATTGATCTGGGCAGTAAGCCTGATAGATCCTACCTAAGCAAGATAGGAGAAGAGTGGGTCCATCCTTGGCTGTGAGGAGTAAGGGTGAGATTAAGCCGATTTCTATTTGACCCTAATGTAAAGATTTTTCAAACCCAATCTTATTCTCTAGCTTTAGAGCTACCTGACATTTCTGTGGGTGGAACTTTCAGGGTTTCTTGACTCTTGATCACATCTGCTTGCTTCTTTTGGGCTGATGGCATTATTTCTGTGACCTCAGCTAAGGTTTCTCTATTTGCTTTCCTTCTTCCAAAGGTGTATTGCTATTTCTTATCTTCTATTTTGTTATTTTTTGTGGGCTTTATTATTGTCCTATTGTCTTCTCTGAGCTCTCATATCCATGAGATTTCAGGGAGGTATAATGGAAATGCATATGTTCATTTTATCATGTTTTGTGTATATGCACTTTAAATATTTCTAAAATGTCCTGTATAGATATTATAGAAATATACACTGCCATGATCTGTGCACATGCGAACATTTTTATAGCTGATATACTTGCCAGTGGTAGGTAGATCAAACTTCTTCATCCATCCCAATTCACTGCTAAATTTTATTTTCCTTAAAATGAAGGCCTTCTTCTTGCCTGTATTTGTCTCCCATCCATCATGGCAAACACACAAACATCTGCAGGAAAGAACTCGGGCTGAGCTCTTGAGCTATCCCATCCCTTTCATTACAAGTCGGTTCTTGAGCATGTTATGTCCTCCCGCTGGATAGCCAGAATCCACCGCTAACATTCTTCTTACTTTAATGCTCTCAGTGCTTGGATTGGTTGCTAGGGCTGGCACAACAAAGCACCACAACAAAGTGTTCTGTGCCTACAAAAGTAGAAATTTATGGATTTACAGTTCTGGAGGCTACTGGACGTCCACAGTGAGGATATCTGAGGAGTGTGACAAAATTGATGTTTTTCTTTTGTAGCTTCTGGGGTACACTGCTGATCATCTCTGGCAGTTCTTGGCCTCTGCATTCATCATTTTTATCTTCACCTTCCTCTTTCCATGCCATTTGGCCTATGTAAATATCTATCTTCAAATTGCCCCTTTTTATAAGGTCAGCAGTCACATGAGTTAGGGCTCATCGTAATAAATTTGTTTTAACTTAATTACGTCTTTAAAGGTTCTGTTTCCAAATAAGGTCACATTGTGAGGTTCTAGGAGTTAGGATTTCAGTTTATTAATTTGAAAGAGGGGATCCTTCAACCCATAACTGTGTTGCTGGCGGTTGCTCAAAAATACTTAATGGGTAACTTCAATTTACTATTTATTGACAAATGCTAATTTATCAGGGGAATTGAGAATGGAAGCTAAAATTCCACAAGTGCATAGGAAGGGAAAAGAGATAAAACTCTGATGCAGAATTGCACATATCATGGCAAAGCTATTAAGCAAAGAACTGACAACAGAAACAAAGCACCTGAAAAAATAATTCGTCATCTAAGGCAGATGGTGACAGACACACTGCAAAGACTGGACTGCTGTACCAAACACCCTGAGCAACACAGAGGCTTCATAAATAAAGAAATCCATTTTCATCTCATGCTGTAGTTTTAAAATGAATGGCGTGGGTCGGTAGTCAAGTTCTGGTTTTCATGATGATTTAGGTCTTGGGTCTTCCTGTGACACTTTCATCATCTGCACGGTTAAAAGCTGGGAATCAGCCAGGTGTGGTGGCACAGGCCTGTAATCCCAGCACTCAGGAGGCTGAGACAGGAAGATTGTTGTGGGTTCGAGACCAGCCTGAGCTACAAAGGGAGCTTAAGGCCAGCCTGAACTGCATAGTGAGACCCTGCCTCAAAAAGACAAAAAAATAAAAAAATAAAAGCTGAGAATCTTCCATGTCTGCATGTCTGTTAGTTGGACTGAACAAGGGAACAGGAGACATATAAATGAAGTCCCTATCCCAGAGTTGAGACCTTCATTTCTCACCTTCTGAGATGACGACCATTCATATGGTAATACCTACTCACTGGAAGGCTGTACCTTGTAGGACAGTGGTGCACAGTGTGGGGTGGGGGGGTTCACCTTAGAAGAGGAAAGTGGTGTGGGCAGACAAGTACTAACTGCCTTAGTTCTCCTAATGAACCCCAACTGTGGCAGCAAGGAGTCTTCCTAGAAAGAGGGAAGCCAGTACCTACCATTGAAGGCTTTACAGTTGTGTTGGAGAAGAAAAGAACCGTGTAAACATTTTTAAAAGCTATAACAATGCACTAGTGAAGATGTATTGTATATGGAGATGAGTGTGAGCACAACCAAAGGGAGAAGTAAAATAGTCAATTGGGCTAGAATAATCAGAGGAAGTCTATAATGTTTCATAGTCCTGTCGGTTGTCTTATTTTCATAGATAACAATCACCATCAGCAACAGCTTCATACAGAATATAATTTATATCACCTTATTAACATACTAATTACATTAAATGATAATAGAACCCATAATTATCTACCAATTAATTAGCTTAATAACCATGTAATTCAACACCTACTGAAGCCATAGTTCTAACAGTTTATTTCCTATGGTGGTTTTCCCTGTAGGCCTTCTATTAAGCTTTACTTCAATTTCAGTCTTTGACATCAAATAAAGCTTATTTTCAATTACCAGACTTGTAGAAAAGGATATAAGCCTCTGTAAATGAAAATGGAATGTTAAGATAATAGTTAAAAATTCACATGACAAAAATTATTGAAAGTAACACATTTTATTAGGCTTGAAAATAAGAGCCACATGAGATAGCTCAGCAGACTAAACACCTCCTTAGGCAAGCACAGGGACCAAGGTTCGATCCCCAACACTACATGCCATGCCAGCCCTGCTCTAGAGTGTGCTGAGCTGCCCACTGGGAGTGGTGGTGCATGACTGTAATCTCACCACTGAGGAGGCTGAAAACAGGAGGATCACTAGGAGTCTGAGCTGCGAAGTGAGACCCTGGACCAAATATGTTAAAAAAAAAAAAAAATACCAAAAAATAATTAATTAACTAAATTAATTATTTTTTGGTGGAACCGGGGATTGAACTCAGGCCCTTGCACTTGCCAGGGAAGTGCTTATTCCATTGAGGCATCTTCCTGGGCCCCCAAAAAATAATTTTGAAAAATTATTGATTAGTACAATAGGTGATCAAAATATATGGTGAACTGGGCTTGGTGGCGCACACCTGTGATCCCAGCACTTGAGAGGGTGAGGCAAGAGGATTGTTTCCAATGAGAGACTAAACTGGGCTACAAAGTGAACTCAGCCTGAATTGCTTAGTGAGACCCTATATCAAAAAGACAAAAACTAAGGAATTGGGTAGGTAGCTTAGTGGGAGTTTGTCTGGCAAGTATAAGGGCCTGAGTTCGATACCAGGTTTCACCAAAAAACATGGTAATTATCTAAATAAAAAAGAATTTATTACAGTGAAAAACACATTACCATTAATCACCTTGTCTCTTTGAATACATTTATCTCAGTATTTTTGCTACTTTTGAAGGAGTTTTGGAAGTCCTTGTTCATAAGTTTTAATAAAGAATAATAAAAAAATACAGTGACTATTACTGCCTCAGGTTATCCAACTGAAAAACAGATTGATGAAAACATGTAAATATGTCTTTATCAACATTATTCACCAGATCTCACATAATGTAATTTCTGGTTCTTTCCCAAAGTCAAAATGACCATGAAAGGTAAATGTTTCAAAAAAATTTAGGTCTTCGAGGCAGGCATGACTTTTTTTTTTTTGGCAGAACTGGGAACTGAACTCAGACCCTTGCTCTTACCAGGGAAGTGCTTATTCCACTGACCCATCTCCCTGACCCATAGGCATGACTGTTTAACTAAAGACACTCTCAAGCCAGGTATGGTAGCTCATATCAGCCCAGCATTCAGTGGGCTGAGACAGGAAAACTACTGAGTGTTCAAGGCCACCCTGGGCTATAAAGTGCACTGAAGGCCAGCTTGAACTGCATAGTTAGACCCTGTTTCAAAAAGAAAAGAAAAGAAAAGAAAAGAAAAGAAAAGAAAAGAAAAGAAAAGAAAAGAAAAGGAAAGAAAAGAAAAGAAAAGACACTCCTGAAATAGGACTTCTAGAGCTACTTTAGAAAATGTAAAGAATGGTAAGTGTGTTTGAAGTGAAGCTGTAGTGGTTGATATATTATGTCAATTTAAGAAGCTTAACTACCTCAATAGCTGTACATTCTAGGGTGTTGAGGACATACCCTTAGTTCTTACATGCTGTTTATTGAGTCAACTTGAGCAGTTAAGAAGTTTAACTCAATGACTCAGCAGGAGGGTAGGTCCTCACTCTGTACATGGCCTGAGCCTGTGCCAGAGGAGGGTGCAGACACAGTGTGGGCCGGTAGCTGGCCTAGACATAAGGGAGGCAAAGGGGCTCACTTTCCCCCTCTTGCTGAGTATGTATAATGAATTAAACTCAGTGAATGAGTTTATAATGCTTTAGTTGAAAATATGCAAACTAAACCATAGTACCAGGAAACAAAGTAGAAATTGTATGGTGCAGACAGGAAAAGCAGGATGCAAGAGCCCTTGCACTTGCCAGGGAAGTGCTTATTCCATTGAGGCATCTTCCTGGGCCCCCAAAAAATAATTTTGAAAAATTATTGATTAGTACAATAGGACAAAATAGAAACAGGAAAATTTGGGGGGCAATGCACAGATGAGTCAGTACCCTAATTGTGGTGATCAAGGTCCAGATGTGTCCCTGTGTCAATACCTGTCAAACTGTACAACCTGAAGTATATCCAGCTTACTTTACTGCGTACAATTGTATCTCAAAAAGTTGTTAAAATCTGACTGATGCATTTCAGAGAAAATGGTGCATCCATGTTTGTAAACTTTTAACTCAATGAACTCTTCAATCATGTTTGCTCTAAATGACTTACTTGAGATCACCTCAAAATTTGCCAGACTATCCGAGTAGGCTGTTTAAGTAGTAACATTGAGCAATTTTAGTACAAAATTAGAAGGCTAACTTGAAAAAGAATAATTAAAAAGGGTCCTATTTTTCATTAGTAAAGGAAACTGTCTTCTAGTTTAGTATTTTGTGGGCCTAAGTTGAGTTAGTTGCTCAGAGAAAAACCATAATTTCAAAACAAAGTTTGTGTTCGAATGAGAGTTCCATTCTATATTTACATTATTTTTCTCAACTGAAATGTTTATAATCTGGGTCCACAAATTATAAACTTAACTGCAGAAAGAAAATGGGAAGATTAACTTAATGCATAAATTGGTAAATGATCAGGAATCTTTCAGAACGCTGTATAAACTGACAAAAATATATAATAAAGGATAAATTATCAAATATCTTTAAGATGAACTATAGAAAAATCACTGCTCATGCATGACTAATAAAGACATTATAATTACTTCTGAATTCCAATGTAACCCCAAAATAAATGGATTCTCTAGTTTTCAAAAGATGACTAATGCCTGTTGAAAAATGTTCAGAGCACTGGGATTTCCAAGTATTACATGAAGCTGTTAAACTTTGAAACAATACAGTGTGTTGTAAGATTACAGATATGACAGATGTTTGTCTGTCTTTCATGGAGTCTCTACAAGGAATAAACGATTCTGGTCTGCTGGGTCTCTCTATGCAGTGTTTATTTCTCTATAAGAAATTATCTATACTAAATACTGGCCATGCCTGGGAATTTGCAGCATGCTGAAGTAGAATAGATCTTTGACTCTGTAATCCCTCAGCTAAATTATGTTAGTGTCAAAAGTGAATTTAAAAGTGAAATTTGCCTTTTATACATGCAGAAAATAGGGGAAAAGTCTGCTCTTTTTACATGCATGACATTTGTGGTTTTCTGAAGATTTTTTGGTGTATTTTTAGTAAGTGTTTACAGGGTCTACAGGGTCTCACTATGTAGATTGGACTCATAGTGATTCCTGTATTCAGCCTCCCAAGAGCTAGAGGAACCACCATGCCCAGTCTCAGCACATCCTGGGGGTGGGGCAGTCACGACAGGCTGGGGATCAAACCTCCAGCTCTTGCGTCTGTCAAAGCAGGAGAAACATTTGTAAAGATAAACTCTTTAATGATAATAGGCTTGGGGCTCCAGAGGGGTGGAGTGGTCCTGAGAGCACGGTATAGGGTCTCACTTATGCGACGTGCTTGGATTTTGGTCCAGAGAGGTCCTGCGGGCACAGGGAAGCCCTTTAGTAATAATAGAGATTCTGATCCCAGCTTCTTTCATGAATCAAATTATTTGGGGGACAAGTCACAGTATTTCTAAAGGAGTTAAGAAGTTAAACCGAACACCATGTACTTAAAAATAAAATCCTAGTTCTTTTTCTGTAATTTTATGATCACTGGGTCAGAGCATTTTATTCTGGGAGAGACGCAGACTAGAAGGGCACATAATTAGCAGAGAGTGAAGAATAAAACCATGAGAGATACATCAAGAAACGGCCACATCATATTATTTGCCAAATTTGGAAAGGAATTCTGCGTCCTAAATTTATGGTGCTGCCAGGTAAGAGTTAAAACCATAGTTTATGTGAGCAATGCTATGGTGCTTAGAGAGTGTTAGGAGTCTGGATCATTGGGGTTTTGACAGGAAACAGATGCAGTGCTACCAAGGGATTAAGGAAGGATGTTGAGGTTCCCAGGGAGCAGCAGGGAGGAGCATTTTGTCATTCCTAGTGCTGCCTTTATGAGGAGAGAGTTCCTTAGAGTGGTAGCCTTGAGGGAGATGAGCCTAGCAAAAGTCACAAAGCAGTGTTCCTCCCTTGAAAAAAAGTTATTCCTCACTCTATCCTATCTCCAGAATAACTTTGATTTGATAAATATTTACCAACTAAATAAGATTTTCATCAGATGTGGTGAGACTTTTTTCCTTTTAGTTGCATTCCATACTGCCTTACTGCACCCAACCTGCCCCGTCCCAGAATCAATTTTCCTCCTTGGGGTAGTATTGTGCTCCCCACTATAGGGGGCGACAGCTGCCAGCAGAGTTGTGCACTAACAGAGGAGGGGAGCAGAGGAGAAGCATTCCCAACCTCTTGCCCATCTGTCCTCCAGAAAGCAGAGGAGCCAGCAGGACGGTCCAGAGGGTCAGGCAATGAGCCCAGAGCACGGCATGAAGATCCGGAGAAAGATAAAATTAATGCAATTACCAGAGAATTTCCCCACATTTCTTTTAACTTGTGTGGGGCAAAATCTCTTTGGAGGAAGCTGTGTGTGTCTTGGTTAAGAGCATGAATTTTGTGTCATGGGCCTTGATTTAAATTCCTACTCTGTCCTTCTCTCACTGGATAAACTTAGAACCATCTTTAAAGTCTCAGAGCCTCAGAGAGTAAAATGAGACTATTAATATATATTTCTGGCAGTCACTTTGGGGATAAAGTAAAATAACATATGCAGAGTGCTTAGTACTGCGCTTGGCTGGGTAGTCGGTGCAAGTGAAGGCGAGTGTTCACTATCTGCCCTTCCTTCCTTTCACTTATTTGTTCAACATTTGTCAAACACTTGCCCTGGGTACTCTGCTGGGTGTGCAGAGGAAACATGACAGAGCCTTGTGCACCCCTTCCCCGCCCCTCATCGCCTCCCATGCTTGCAGTCTCATGGCAAGTCCCCAGCAACCACCTTCCACATGTGACTCAGGAGTGTGGCTATATGATAAAATATGTGCTTAGCATGTGTAAGACATTAGATTTTATCCCCAATGTACCACCTCCACCACACATACACTAAAAAGTGTCCAGGCTACCTGACTATAATTGGATGGGTTCAAAAAGCTCAGTGGAATAAGCACTTCCCTGACAAGTGCTAGGGTCTGAGTTTAATCCCTGGTTCTGCCAAAAAAGAAGAAAGAAAGAAAGAAAGATCCTTCTTGGAGTCCAGGAATGGTGGTGCGCACCTGTAATCCCAGCACTAGGGAGGCAGAAATCAGGAGGATCACTATGAATGTGGGCTGCATAGTGAGACCCTGAACACACACACACACACACACACACACACACACACACACACACACACACAACAACAACACTGGTAATACATTAGGGTGAAATTGGTAGCACATCAACTGAGTTGTGTGTGACATTTTTTAAATGAATTAATCTTCTGTTGCAAAAGTCATCTCCAAGGACCAGGGGGATAGCTTGGAGGTCTAAGTGGCTGCCTGGCAAGTGCAAGGACCTGGGTTCGATTCCTGGTACTACATGCTTTGCTGGTTCCATGCCTAGCTGGCCACCAAAACCAGACATGGTGGCACATGCCTGTAATCCCAACGCTGGGAAGGCTAAGACAGGAGGATCACTACGAATCCGAGCTGTGTAGTGAGACCCTATATAGATAGATAGATAGATAAATAGATAGATAGATAGATAGATAGATAGATAGATAGATAGATAGATAGATAGATAGACAGACAGGCAGACAGATAGATTAAAAGAAAAAAATTAGAAAACCATTTCTAAAATCCCATACAAAAAAATAAAAACAAGACCCACCACCAACTGCTTTGCTCACTTATCACCCCAAAGGAGGTTATTCAGGGATAGTACCTTCTGTAAGGCTGGTGACTCAGTGTACTTCATTGTAGTGACTTTTCTAAGCCATTGTGTCTTCAAGGATGAGATAGAGGATAACAGCACTTACCCAGAGAGTTGTTGAGAGTTGAATTTAAAAAAATGCACATGAAGTTCTTAGTACTCAGTTGGCTCAGATCCAGCGCTTAAGAAAACCTAGGTATCTGCTTATTTCCGCTGAGATATTGCAATTTTTGTGATCCTATATGTGCACATTAACAATGCCTTCATTTGCCATATTTAAAATAGTAATGATCTTAAATATCTTTTTCCTCAAAATAATCATAGCTGATGAAAGGATATAAAAAATTCATCTTGAGAATGGCTCAGTATAAACTTGAGTCATATTTATACCATCATTTTTATAGCTCAGTTGAATGCTTTTAATTTTTAATAACTAATTACACAGAAAGAATGGCTATTGACAACCTATGTCAAAATCTATTATAAACATAAAAGCTAATTTACAATATAATGTTTGGGCAGGCCAGAGAGCTCAGCATACTAAAGCACCTGCTTAGGCAGAGCACAGCGGACGGGTTCAATCCCTGGCATGCCGTGCTGGCGCCAACCCCGGGGTGGGTTGAAACAGTGATGGAGACTGAGTGTGGTGATGTGTGCCTGTAATCCCAGCGCTTGGGAGGTTGAAAACAGAAGGATCACTACAAGTCTGATCTATGTAGTGAGACTCTGTAGAACCTGAACTAAATACTACTACTACTACTATAATAATAATAATAAATTATAATAATGTTTATGGTAACTTTTAAGTGAATCAACCTTGGTGATTAGCTGCATATGAAATATTTACAGTATGTGAATATGAAAAGGACAGAAAATAACTTAAATACTGAAAATGTCTCAATCAAGTAGTTATTCACTCTTTCAAAGTAAGTATTACTGCCTGACAAGTGCAAAGTCCTGAGTTTAATTTTCACGACCTATAAAAAAGCTGCCAGCATAAAGCAAATCAAAATTAGAAATATTCTCACCCATATAAAGAAAAATTCTAAAAAAGAGTTGTAACATACAAAGGTGAAAATTCCTCAAGAAACTACTGCTTATCTTGGGAGTTAGAAATGCCCTTGCTTTTGGCAAAATATTTCATCTACTCTATAGTTATTTATTTGCATTTTAGTAGATAAACCCGACTCCTTGCAAAGCCTTTGGGAGGTACATCACTCTAATGAGAAAAGAGTATGCCTATTAACAACAAGAAGTATACATTAAGCCTTCTGAAAGTGCTGATTAAAAAATAAAGTAACAAAATATAAATAAACTGCTTATTAAGTGAAAACTAGTTAGCTCTCATGGCATAATATAAAGCCCTTATCTAGTATTTTCTCTATGGTTACAGATACCTTGTCAATTCTAGAAAGACTGCTTGGAATTTCTATCTGGAAGGGTAGCCCACAGGGACAGTTTATTTTCCTTATCACACATGTACTTAATGAGTTGCTTTTATTTTTGCAAACTTTGCCATTTTCAAGAAAGAAGAAAGGAAGGGTTTCATGCCAAAAGATCAAATTTAAAAAAGAAACAGAAACTATTGTGGCTTATTTCTATCTAACCTACCTATAGAAGACCATGAAATTCATAAAATTTGCCACAGGATCTTAAACACCAAAGAAGGTTCCAGAGGTCACTCTGTCAATGGCCTCCCCCTAGTGGGACTGGAAGAGATTAAGACCAGGATAAAAAGGAAAAGTTTTCAATATATCCTGCCTACTATGATCTAACCTTTCAGGTCAAGAAGCTATTTCTTTCTTTCTTTTTTTGTTGGAACTGGGGACTGAACTCAGGCCCTTGTGTTTGTCAGACAAGTGCTTATTCTAATGAGCCATCTCCCCAGCCCCAAGAAGTTATTTCTTACCACAGGAAAGATTTTTTCTCCTAAAGAAAAAGAATTTGTTTATAGGAATGTTATCTATAATATGTTTATGAGTCTTAAAGGAAGCACATTTCTCACATGGGAAAAACTGCCTTGTAAAATTTTCCTGGGTGTGGCGGTACATGCCTATAATCCTTGTACTTGGAAGATTGATCACCATGAGTAAGGCCAGCCTGGGCTACATAGCGTAGTTCAATCTTGTCTCAGTAAAGAAATGAAACCTTATTCCTTAAATTGTTTTAATTCCAATTTTTCTATGAATGGATCTTACAAAATTATTTTTTTGTGTGTAGCCAAACATGTCTATTTCCAGTCTTCAACTTCAATAAAATCAGTGCACAGTACTATAATTCAGTCACTCATTAATGTGTTGCTGATTTTCTTCATTGACCCTCTGCAGTAACAGAATATCCAAATCATCCCCCTTATCTACACACACACACACACACACACGCGCGCACGCCCTTGCATGTGCTTCTTTTCAGAAAATTTAAACTCTCTGAAGAACTGAGAAAATCTTAGTACTGTTGTAATTCCAAGGAGAAATTATTTTAAATGAAGATTAGTTCTGCCTCTGCTGCATACACACCATGGCACAACTACCAGGCTCTCTAAGGAGTCACTAGTATTGAAGAAAACCCTCCACTGTACAGTATTTGAGGCAAAAAATTCCCTGAGGAATGAGGATGCCTTGGTTATGTTGTCGCCACGAGGGAGGGAACCCTTGAAACAAAATAAAGAGATAATATTTAACCTTTTAACGTCAACTTCATTGAAATCTAATTCGCATACAGCACAGTTCATGCATCTCAAGTTCAGAACTTTGACTTTTAGGAACTTTTCCACAGTCTGTAGTCACTTCCATAATCTACTTTTAGAACATTTATTTCCATCACTTTGATAAAACAGTTATTTGAGTATTCATAGTTAATTCTTTTTCCAAGCGGCAGCCCTGAGCACCCACAAATCTACTTTCTGTCTCTATAGATTCTTGTTTTGGTCATAGTTCCCTATCCAAATTGAGAAGTTTTTTTTTTTTTTTTTTTCTTAAAAAGAAAGAAATCCAAGGGGATGCCCTGTAAGTTGAAGGACCTTGTTTACTGAGGAAGATAACCACCAAATTACTCTTTAGAAATCTCAAGGGAGTTCAAAGAAATCTTGGACAGCAAAGACAGTGCTACCTATAAGATTTAATTGTCTCCCATTAGAAATAATAGACAAGTTATAAAGGGTTTGGTAGTGAGAGAACACTTACAAACCTTTTGATCTTAACTAAGACAATGTCTCTCTCTGCTTCCAAAGTTAAAAGAAGACAACAACAAAAACTTACAAGTGAAAGGGTTAAAGCTTAAATATTTCTATAAAATTCACTCAAATATTATTACAGGTTTCCTTGTGAAATTATTATAGGTTTTCAAGATCCTTTGAAAAATTATGCATCTGTGGCATTGAAATATAAAATTTTTTTCTCAAAGCAACGTGGCCTCCCAAGCTCTCATAGGTATATTATTCTAATATATTTTGAGTACAGTAAATATATCAAATTATCATGTTTTTGATTGATGAAACACTTTTCTAACCACTTATTTCCTTCCTCCAGAATCTGTCTATTTTGAGAAAGCTTAGCTTTGGGTTTATCTTGCTTACATCTCGAGTTCCAGGTTCCCTCCCCTTTGGAAGGTACACCCTGCTTCCCAGAAACTAAGTATTTTACAAGGAGCCCTTTTATATTTGAAAGAGAAAACTGTTTTGTCAAGTAATGATGAGAAATTCCAAAAAAACTCTCACCCAGACAGAACTCTAACTTTGGGGAAATCTATGGCACTCTTTCAACTTGGAGAGCTGGTCACAAAGGTTCCTCAAGAGTTATTTTACATCACTTGCAGGGAACTGAGATTTGCTGTAGTTGTTTTTAATTCCTTGCATCAACACAAACAAATGCTACCTTTGTGTCTTTAAAGTGTTGGAGATTTTATAACCATAGAGTTCAGATTAGTCCTATGGCAGCTACTGAAGTTGGAAATTTTGGAGAAAACAAATGTATTACAGAAATAAAATATTTTGTTAGTAGCTTTAATATGTTCTCAAAGCAAAGGGAACCTAGGAGCCTCTAGGTAAGGGGTAGAAGCTTGAAATGCGGTTGTCAGGATTACTGTGAAAGACTTGGACTTTTTGTTTTTTTCTCAAAACCTTTGCCTGTGTTTGCCTGAAAAGGACGGAGTGATGAGCTGCTAAGTGCTGGTCTGATTTCTTTGGTCTGAGTTTAGAGGGAAAGACAGGGGGATATTAAATAAGAATTTTCAAAGTTCTTGGAGCGAATAATAGCAAAGTCAAAAGTCTGGCCGCAGGGGCGGGAGGGGTGCGGAATTCTGCAGACACTCGCGTCTTGGAAAAAGAAATGCCAAATAAAGGCAGGGTGGGGGCTGAAGAAGATTCTAACAGTGAAAGAAGGACACCCCCTCCCCCGGCTTTTAGTGATTAAAAATTCCAGTTTTGTATGTAAATGAGACAGCTAACGTGGCAAGGACCCGAAGCTTTTCCCTCTCCACAGCCGGTCCGATTCGCAGTTCTCAGGGAGCTCACTACTGATTTCCCTTCTAGTGGAAAGGGTATCCCCAGGAAAGGAAGACTTTCCTGCATACGTGAAAAAGGAAACTTTGTCCTTTGAAAAAAAAAAAAAAAAAAGTTTGTTCTTCGAATTTCCCCCAGATCGTCCCCTGGAACTCGTCCGGAAGAACTCGTGGTACGTAGCTTAACTCCTTAACTAAAGGATGACTTTTCGGCTTGGATCCCCCCTGCCCCAGCGGATCCTTCCCAGAACTGGGCAGGTACAGCTCGCACAGTGCCACAAGTCTGAATGGGATGCAGGGAAGCCACAGAAAGGGGGCCCCGGGCCGTCGGACCCAAGGAAGGCAGAGGCGCCTAGCCGGCCGCGCCCAGGGAACGCGCGGTCTGGGTTCCCACAGCTGCAAGGTGGTGGCTGCTTTATGGGTTTCCTCCCCACAAAACACACTCCTGCGAGCACGGATCTTTTTCAGAGGTGACGCAATGTCCTCAAACACCCCCAGCCCCCAAGTTAAACCATAACTTGCAGTTCCTCCGCGACCCGCAGCTCCACCCCTCACTTCCCTCGCCGCCAGCCCCTCCACAGCCGCTTCCCATCCCTTCCCCCAACCTCCAAGAAAGTTTGACGACCGCAAAGGAAACCGAAAAAAAGTTCTCCTGCCAGAGGCCTGGCGGGCGATCAGCATCTCTTTTGTTCGGGGCGAACCCACAGCGCCCCGTGACGTCACCCGCGCCCGGGCCAATCGGCTAACGGTCGCCCGGGCCCGCGGCGGCGGCGGGAAGGGGGCGCCCCTCCTCCCTGAGCCCTGGCCTCGCGGGGGGCGGGCGGCTCCGGCCCATATAAGCCCGGCTCTCGTGGCTCGGCCACCCTCGCCCTCGGAGCTTCACGGGGCAGGTCAAGGAGTACCGGCGTGGGAGGGGAAGGAGGGACCTGCAGCCCCAACTTCTCGGGCCTTCTCCATCCGTCTGTCCCTCTACCTGGCCCTTTTCCCAGAGACTTGGGAAGGGGCTTTTCTCGCGGGCTGCAGAGGGAGCCTGACTTGGTGCCGCTGGCCTCCGGGTAGGGCGGCTGACCCGCCACCGACTCAACATGCTCGGGGGTCGGGGGCCCGGGCTGATGCTGCTGGCCGTCCTGTGCCTGGGGATAGCGGTGCCGCCCACCGGGGCCTCGAAGAGCAGGAGGCAGGCTCAGCAGATCGTGCAGCCGCAGTCCCCGGTGACTGTCAGTCAGAGCAAGCGTGAGTACCGCCCGCGGGCTGGCGTCGGGGGGGACCCGAAAGCCAGTGAAGTTACCGAAGTTTTGCGCGCGCGCAAGCGGGTGTGAGTGCGCTTTAAAAAAAAAAAAAAAATTGTTAAGAGAAACTACTTGTGGACACAGAAAGATCTTGGTTTGTGCTCACTGATTCTTAGGAGGGCTTAGGAGGAGATAAGGCACTGGAAGATGGGGTTGGGGTGTCCCCCAGTGTCCTCATCAATTCTGTTCGTGCAGGTTGACCTTTGAACGAAACAAACTTTGCCTTTAAAGATAAAAATGTTTGCCTGTAAATTCTCCGTCTGGGATTAGTGTGGTCCCTAACTGCTCTGTATTTTCTTTGTTACTAAATTATTGGTTAAATATTTTCAAAATCGGGGTGGGAAAAAGATGGCTGAGAGCTATGTTGAAAAAAATGTAATTGGTCCAGATTGTTTGAGGCGCCCTCAGGATGCTTCACTGAGAACCGAAGTTGAAATTCCTCTTCTAGTTTTGTATATACCCCACCCCTTTTCCTTTGGCTAAAGGAAACTTTAAAGTTGTCCTGGACTTATTTTTCCAAAAGCATCGAAGTCCTGAGTGTTTTAAAATGTAATTTTAATTATCTGTTTTTCAAAATGCTTCCACTGTAATACTGGCCAGATAGAAATGACATCGTTGTATACCATTCAGTTAGAGAGAGAGAGAGAGACAGAGAGAGAGAGACAGAGACAGAGAGAGAGAGGCAGAGAGAGAGGCAGAGACAGGAAGGAAAGAAGAAAAAACAAAAACCCCTAAATATCCACCTAATTCTTTTGGAAAACCATTTTCTATGTCTGTATCTTAGTAGAATATTGGTTTCAATCTTATGGTATTCTGGTGATTATTTATCTGTGTTTGGTGCGCAGACTCATCAATTCAGTTGTGCAAGAAAATTCCATAATTTAGAAAAAAAGATTAAAATGTAATAACTTTTTCCTTCAATTATTTACAGCTGGTTGCTATGACAACGGAAAACACTATCAGATAAACCAACAATGGGAGCGCACCTACTTAGGCAATGCTTTGGTCTGTACCTGTTACGGAGGCAGCCGAGGCTTTAACTGTGAAAGTAAACCTGAACGTAAGTGTCTAGAAGACTCTGATCATTAATATCTTTTAATAAACAAACCTGTGCTTGTTAATTAAACTTGGTATGAAGCATAGATCCAGACATCATTGTTCTAGTGGAATTACCTGTTATGCCTTATTTTTTTTTTTTTTTTTTTTTTTTTGTTTTGTTTTGTTTTTTTGAGACAGGGTCTCAGTTCAGGCTGGCCTGAGCTCACTTTGTAGCTCAGGCTGGTCTCGAACTCACAACAATCCTCCTGCCTCAGCCTCCCGAGTGCTGGGATTACAGGCATGCACCACCACGCCCGGCCTGTTATGCCTTTTTTATAAACATTTGATAACTTTATATTTGCTTTACACACACTATTTTTACCTTTAAAACAACACAAACATATTCCAAACTAGTTTACAAAACACTTCCATGTATTTATTTGTCTGTTTTACTTTCCTTAAATTTTTCATGCAGAAAACAGAAGATTTTTGTGTGTGGCTCAAAGAAATTGATTATAAATGGCAGATTTTTAAGAAAGTAATATCAGGTCTTTCTCTGGGTTATAAGACGGTGAGGGATTTGCCAGCCGCTGTTGAATGGAAGACTATGAACATTTCAAAGTTCTCATACTTTTAGGGCCACTATTACACTTCTTCTAAACTTGCAGAAATTCCTTCAGAGAAGAACTGATGAGCCTTACATGGAAAAGCTTGGTAGGGTTAACAAAGGTCAGGGCCTGGTGGGAGGAGGGGATTTGCTAAGTAAGTGTTTGCTTTCTCTGTGAACCTTGGCTTGGCTTCCTGAGTCAAAGATTGAAATTTGAAACAATCTGGCTGATCATGAGGTGGCACTTTACCTGACACTTTAGGTGCCTTTTTCCTAAGAATTCTTAAAAAACAGAAATTAATTTCTTGAGAACTTGTCAAAGGGCAGAAACTGAGGTTTTATGAAGGCCAAAGGTAAAATTATCATTTTTTTTTTACCTCAAGTTGTGTCACACTACTTACTCACAGAAGAGAAATGTGGGTTTTCTTTTGCCTGGATTAGTGGGCTACAAAACTTTTACTTACATTTGTGAGGGTCACATGGATTTTTTTTCTCCCCTCAGCTGAAGAGACTTGCTTTGACAAGTATACCGGGAACACGTACCGAGTGGGTGATACTTACGAGCGCCCTAAAGATTCTATGATCTGGGACTGCACCTGCATTGGGGCCGGGCGTGGGAGAATAAGTTGCACCATCGCAAGTAAGGAAGACATGCTGGAAAATGATGATAGAATATCACGCATAGGAATTTATAACCATCACTATCATTTATGTTATTTGTAACTGGATATTCCTCACTTTGGGGTACCCCTGGTGATTGGTTATTCAACTGATTCCTGGGGTTCTGGAAGATGGATCTGAACCCTGGTGGTAGATCTGCTTAACCTGTGTAGATCTCTGGGTGTGTGCATGCATGTGTGTCCATACTATGACCAAGGAGACCTCTTGGGTTCCGTTTCAGTCAGATGGGCTTCAAATAGTTACCTATTTCAAATTACTTGGGCCTCTTCAGGCCAGGCTGACTGTGTGTGTGTTTTTTTTTTTTTTTTTTTTGATACCCAGAATTGAACTCAGGACCTTGTGCTTGCCAGGCAAGCACTTATTCTACTGAGCTATCTCCCCAGCCCTTGACTGTACTTTTTCAAAGTTATTCATGAACAGTGAATCCGTCATGTGCTGTCTTCTCTTCTTGTTTGCAACTAGAGACCTTTAGCATCTCACAAACAGTTCAGTTTCTTTGTGACCAATAGGTTATACCCAAGAAACTGATCACTTTTTTTTTCCAGAGATAATGTACCCAGATTTTGTACAAAGAACTCTAGGGACTAGGCTAAATTTCATCAACTGTAGCATAATAAAGGCAAATCTTTCCATTATGATTCACTGGGTTACCAGTATTTTCTATTAATACAGCATTTTTTGCTTCTTTACAAAAGAACCAGTTAGTCCCTTGTGAATAGACCCAATCAACTTTCCCCATACTTAATGTTAGAATTTTTCCAAGGTTATTAGCAAATGTCAAGAGACAGTGGTGAACAGTGTTTTTAATGTGGTGGATGATGCTGCCTTTCAAAGGGCCACTAAGTTGAACAGCCCAGAAAGCACCAGGATTCCCATGTTCAATACGTGTCCATACTTGCTTTCCACCGCAGTGATCTTTCTATCTTAGGATAAAATATTAGCTCTTCATACTCCTGGAAATTGGAATGTTTTGCCCAATGCAGTCTTTTCATTGAAGTATTCTCAGGAGCAACCGCCTATAATATGAATGGAAGTCATGGATCCCATCCTTTCTTTTCTACGTTAGACCCAGTTTCCTATGACCTCTCAGGGTCTAAGAACATGAATCCTTCTTTGTCATTCATAATTCTCTGCAGGCTCTCATTGCATTTTTAAAAAGACTTTTAATTGAATTGACTGGCAGTGACCAGCTCTATTAACTTTTCTTCTCTGGTAGTAAAGCTATTCTTTGTTTCACTTTCTCCAATATTGCAGGTAGAACATGAAACTTATTTCCCATAAACTCTTTCTCTCACTTTCTCCTACATTTGCCTTTTGTCCTAAACAGACCGCTGCCATGAGGGGGATCAGTCCTACAAGATCGGAGACACTTGGAGGAGGCCGCATGAGACCGGTGGTTACATGTTGGAGTGTGTGTGCCTGGGCAATGGGAAAGGCGAATGGACCTGCAAGCCGATAGGTGCGTGGCCTCAGGAGCCCCGGAGGAGAGGGGAACCAGCTGGGTGTGGGCTTGGCCCCAAATCACAGAGCTATGGACAGGAGCACTGAGCTCCAACTTAAACAAAAATTAGCAAAATTGAATTTTTTTTTCTCAAATACTGAAATGTTCAATGATACAAAATCTTCTTTGAAAAATCAGATCACAAAGTACTTACTACAAATGGAAGTCTTAATTTGTTTCCAAATCACCAGCTAGAGTTGACAGATTTAGGAAAAAGCCTGTCCGTCAGTTCATATCAGATCCCAGATTCCCTGTTGGTCGAGACATACACTATTTTATTTTATTTTTTATTTATTTAATTTTTTGGCGGAACCTGGGATTGAACTCAGGCCCTTGTGCTTGCCAGGGAAGCACTTATTCTACTGAGCCATCTCCATGGCCCCTAGATAGACACTATTTAAAAGACAAAAATGACACTTTAAACACATTTTTTTGTGATAATACCCTGGACCAAAACTCAAAGTGACATGTGCTTTGTCATACCTTGATAATTTCTTTACGAAATAAAAACACTGGAGATTCTTTTCCTCTTAATCCTCAATTGAGCTCTGTGAGGTCCATATCTAAAAGATTTTTGGGGCCAGCCAGACAGCTCAGGGACTAAGCAGTTCCATCCCAGCCCTGCCCAGGGCATGCTGAGAGGGCAATGGAGACTGGGCGTGGTGGTGCCCTCCTGTAATCACAATGCTTGGGAGGCTGAACACAGAAGGATCACTAGGAGTCAGATCTGTGTAGTGAGACCCAATAGTCCCTGTACTAAAATATAAAATAATAAATAAACAAAACTTTTTTTTTTTTGTTTTTTTTTTTTTGAGACAGGGTCTCACTATGCAGTTCAGGCTGGCCTCGAGCTCACTTTGTAGCTCAGGCTGGTCTCGAACTCACAGCAATCCTCCTGCCTCAGCCTCCCGAGTGCTGGGATTACAGGCATGCGCCACCACGCCCGGCCTAAACAAAACTTTTTTGTTCTGCTTAGTTACTACTCCCTGTTTCAGAGATTTTTATTTTATTTTGGGTGTACTTTTTCAGAGATCCAAATTTTACATAGTTTTCTTAGAGATTTTTATTTGGGCCATTTATCGTTTGTAATTGGTTCCAATCATGATTAAGATTGGAATTTTGTGTATCTGGTCTGTCACAGACCAGAAATGTCCTTTTTTTTTTCTTTCACTTTAAATGCTGGTGGGGAGCTTGGAATTGGCTGAAAATATGTAGTCTGTGTACTCATTAGAAGGACAGGATCTGTGCCTGCCAGCTCAGCTTGGGCTTCCTTTTGCTTTGGCTATTTAGTATGTGTTTAGTTGCAGGGTGTGCCTTTCTTTTTGAACAGAGTGCCACTTTAAAAAATGTGGCTGGATTTTTGCTTACATACTGTGCTTTAAATTATAGGAGGCAGCACAATTCAAAATAACTTTTTTTTTCCTGCTCTACTTCTATATTTTTTTTACAGCTGAGAAATGTTTCGATCATGCTGCGGGGACTTCCTATGTTGTTGGGGAGACCTGGGAAAAGCCCTATCAAGGCTGGATGATGGTGGACTGTACCTGTCTGGGAGAAGGCAGTGGACGTATCACTTGTACCTCTAGAAGTATGTTCTAGATCTGCATGTGGGTGGTTAGACCAGATACAGCTTTCTGCATTCCTAGAGAGAATTATGCTGTTATGCTACTTAGAACACACTCAGTACGCCAGCGTACTTTGATAATTTTTGTGTGTCAGGAGAGATTCTTTAACTGTGCTTTAGTTTAATAGAGCCTTAGTTTATCAACTACTAAAAAAGAATCCTAGTGTTTACTCAAATGCCCATGTGTCACTGACTTAAATTTCAGTTGCCCATGTGTAGTTGTGTAATCATAATTGACATTGAAATGTCTTTTGAATATTATTACGAGCAAAAAAATCACTAAAAGAGCATGCAAATGTGTCTTGGCAGCTATTGATGTGGAGGTGATGAGCTCTAAAGATTTGGGTTTCCATTTATGTTGGAAGTGGTTTTTTTTTTTTGGCAGAACTGGGGATTGAACTCAGGTCGTTGCGCTTGCCACCTCCCTGGCTCAATGTTGGAAGTTTAAATAAAGCATATTCAAAGGCAAAACTGATGAAAATAAAAAGCATCTACCCCATAGGTTAAGTATGATGGCTTTTACCTAAAGCTGTCAAAGCTAATTCTGTGAAAAAGCTGGACCTAGGCATCCTTAAACTCCTTCTAAGGCTGTCTTAAAGTCTTAATTACTGCCTTTGGTTTCAAGCCTCTTTTTGCCCAATTACAAGCTAACCACAACTCTAGAGCTTCGAACACTCATTATTATTGTTGTTTTTTTAATTTAATTTTAATTTTTTTTGTGGAACCAGGGATTGAACTCAGACCCTTGCACTTGCCAGGGACCATTACTATTATTATAAATGAATTTAAACACAAATCTAAATATCCTGAAGCTATTTTCTTTATCTAGCTTAAAATAGTTAACTAGCTTTAAATACATTTCAAAATTCAAATATTTTGCAAACAACACAAAAGAAATACTATGAAAAATAGTAAAGGTTCTGACCAAATATTTCTCATAAACTTATTGGTTTATCACATCTTTTGTATTGAAAATGTTATGACCATTAGACTTTTAAGAACTTGGGAGCAATATTTGACTTAAGATAAATCAGAAGTCTAATTCAAACTCCTTAAGCATTTTTGGAGCAACTGGGAAAAGTTCCTTAAAGATCATTTACTGCATGAAGTTTTATAAGCATGGGTGTTGTTTAGGGTGAAATAGGGATGCATATGTATGTTGGACATTAACCCATCCTTGAAATAGTACTTAGTAGGTCTGAGAGATGAGGAAGGTTTATATATATATTTATCACCTACAGAGCACACTGTTCGGTGGTTCAGGTGAGATACTACAATAGCACTGTGGAGGCCCAGGAGGTGATGCACTTTTAGCTGAAGACTTGGGGGAGAATCTCTTGTGAGCGATGGTGCCTTAATTCAATTCCATTCTTATGGTAGACTGATATATTTGCGTGTTCCTATATCTACTGTTAAATTTTATTTTTTCTGTAACCCAGCAAAAGTTGCACTAATTCACAGAAAATCAGATCCTCTATAATCACATTGCAGTACATGGACAGAACTGGATTATAGTTTAAACAATGTATTAGCCAGACAGATGAATACAAAGACTAACAGTGTAATTGCCAATGATCATTCTTACTTACCTGATGTCACCTTTCCTTTAGAGAGGTAATACTAAGCAGTTAAAAAAAGACCCTTTTGTTAGTGATTTTTAAATAGGTGTCTTGGGGTGGGGTGAGAAAAAAGATCATTTTAATTGAAGAAATAGTTAGCGATCTGAATTTTCTTGTACCTAACAAGTAAAAATGAAAGCATTATAGTTTTTTCCTAGAGTTGGGACAACTGGTAGAGGCCATTTGAAACCTGCATGTGTCCTTATTGTTTCTAGTGCTCTAAACAAAGTTCCCTATTGAAATATGTGCCAAAGATAGGTATTCCTAAGAGGAAGGCTGGAAGGTCCAAGGGGAGGAATAAAAGAATAGCACATGCCAGAGAAAGGATTTGATTAGAATAAGAGCGTAAAAAGTTTAAAGCAAAGTCAGTGAAAAGATGATGAACAAGGTTTGTCAGAGATATGGAATGAGGTTAAACCACACTGTAACAAATGTAACCCCATCTCTAGAAGTTTAATATCTGTAGGGCCAGAACTGAACATGAACATATTATCAAAAAGTGGACTCCCAAGCATGAAACTACTCTATTATTTTCTTAGATTTGGAATGGCTACTCGGCACTCTTAACCGTATTGATGTACTTAAATGCTTCCTTTCTAAATAGACAGATGCAATGACCAGGACACCAGGACATCCTATAGAATTGGTGACACTTGGAGCAAGAAGGACAACCGAGGAAACCTGTTGCAGTGCATCTGCACCGGCAATGGCCGTGGGGAGTGGAAGTGCGAGAGGCACACGTCTCTGCAGACCACATCCACTGGTGAGGCCCGGGCTGGCTGGCCCGGAGGGGAAAGTGGCTCAAGAAATATGTCTTCAGGTCATCTCTCTCCCTTCATGACGCCCTGGAGTGTTTTCATCTAATAAGCTATGATCATTTATAGATTTTGGTCATTAAAACTTTTTAATGCCTAGTATTAAATTTTGGAGAAAAAAGTGAAAATAGACCTTGGAGAAAGGGAAGCAAGACTTCTAAAAAATAGTAGGAGGTAAGGGTGTAGCTCAGTGGTACAGAGTAGATGGCATGTTCCACCCTCCCCGTCAAAAAAATGATAATAAAAATTTTGGAAGTTTAATCATTTCTTGTATAAAAAAGGTTTTTGCATCATGGACATTTTTATGCAAGTCTAAAGAAAGAAATGTGGCTGTAATGGTTAGGGCTGGCCAGATAGCTCAGTGGATTGAAGCATCTGCTTAGGCAGACAAAGGGACTGGGGTTCGATTCCCGGGCCTTCCCCCAGGACCCTCGGAGATGGCCAGTGAGACTGTGTGTGCTGGTGCACAACTGTAATCCCAGCACTTGGGAGGCTGAAAGCAGGAGCATCGCTGAGTCCCATTTGTGTAGTGAGACCCTGTAGGCCCTGTACTAAAGACATTAAAAAATAAAAATAAGAAAGAACTGTGGCTATGGCAGACACACCCTTCTGCTGTTATCCTTAGTATGCTTCCATCAACTTTTTACTACACAATGTGTTGGCGTTGTTATTTATCCTTTCATCAATCAGTCCCTTATTGAGCTAAAAATCATAATGTCATTCTCTTTTTGATGAGTTTTTATCTTGACCTAACACTTGGGAACATGAAGAAGATTAGATTTGGTGGTATCTTTGAGTTATTTAATCATAATAAAATTGCTACTGACCCCCTGTCCCCCCCAAATTTACAAATATCAACTTTTAAATACAATAAAGGGGTCTTTGGAAATTAAATGTGGGTAAACACTTATTAATGTAAGCTATTTTGTTAACAGTACTCATAATGTAGAGAAAAACTTTCATTGTCCAAAAGAATTTGAGAAACATTGGGTTAAAAAATGTAGAATTCGCTGTACAGGTCTTTTTATGTTCCTTTGCCTTGTGACTTTCAAGGTGAGTTGTGTAGGGATGAGCCAGTCCCCAGTGTCTGCAGCCCTGAGACCCTTCCTCTGGAAAATATTTTAGGCTCTTAGTGTCCAGTGGCACTTAGCTACCGACGTGGGCTACTGCCCATGCAGCCTCCATTTTGACTCTGAGGAGGGCGCTGGGCTTTGGGAGCTGCCAGTTCTCTTTCCAGTGCGGTGACTTCCATTTCTCCCAACCTTAGGATCCGGTGGCCCCTTCACAGACATCCGAACAGCCATTTACCAGCCCCAGCCTCACCCCCAGCCTGCTCCTTATGGTCACTGTGTCACAGACAGTGGCGTGGTCTACTCTGTGGGGATGCAGTGGCTGAAGACTCAAGGGAATAAACAAATGCTCTGCACCTGCCTGGGCAATGGCGTCAGCTGCCAGGAGACAGGTTCGTGTTCTCGCCTCATAAGGTAGTGCTGGAAACTTTAATTTTTAGTTTCGATATGGCACTGCATTCATTTACAACACATGTAAGGCAATACAGTAAGACAAGCTTAACATCATGGCACCCTGTGATGACAGTTAAGGGTGTATGTGATATATTTCTTGTAATCTTTTTAATCTATGTGTTTTCCTTCTAATTGTGAGGATCAAACTGCTATGCACTACGTTTATTTGTTTAAAATGCTGCTATAAAGAAAGCTCTTTCTGAAGAGCTAATCATCCATATTTTATACTTTAAAGCTCAAATTTTAATAGCATTGTGACACAAACATCTTCCACTGGCCTGATATATCTCTCCTGGGTTACAAACTAGGCGACAACTATAGCAGTAATAAATTGGGACATTTTACAAAAGAGAGTCCCCCGGATAGAATAGCATCATGCATTATTTGGGCTGGCACAGACATAGTTATCCATATTCCTCTAGCATCTTTGAACAGTATCCTTAATTCATCTGTATCAATTAGCTTTACAAATAGAGAAACTGATAACAAAACTCAGATCCCATCTACGGCAGGCGTGGCTTCCTGAGTAATGTATTTTGACTGAAATTAACCAGATGATCATTGTTATGCCTGGTGCTTTCCTTCGAGGGTGTAAACGCAGTCTCTCATAAGGTACAGATAAGCTGGTAGGACAGAAAGCGCTGTATTAACTGAGACTCTTTCAATTATGCATGTAGCTGTGACACAAACGTATGGTGGCAATTCAAATGGGGAGCCATGTGTCTTGCCGTTCACCTACAACGGGAGGACTTTCTACTCCTGCACGTCCGAAGGGCGACAGGACGGACATCTTTGGTGCAGCACAACTTCAAATTACGAGCAGGACAAGAAATATTCCTTCTGTACAGACCACACTGGTACGTGTCCTGGGGCAAGCAGAGCAGCGAGGAAAACCGACTTTCTTCATGAGCATTCTGACCACTAATGTGAGGCTTCTCAAGGAACACTTTGGATCTGTCTGGAACAAAAAAACATGAAGCCAACTTAATAGTTGAGGGCTTTTCCTTGTTCCCAGTACGCCTGGGAAATGACTCCATGGCAAGAGTCCTCCAAGGTCATTTATTTTGATACATAGAGATGGTGATGTGATTAGAGGTACTAGTATATGGAAATCAGTAGGGTGAGCATCAGGGTGCCTTTGCTTATCTTCTGGATAAAACTGTTATTCAAGCCATCATTTAATCTTTTGCATTTCTCTTTGAGTTGGGAAATGATTGCAAATAACAAATTTATCGAAGGGTGAAGGTGAATTTGCAAAACATCTTTGGATTCTGTTACCAGGCATCTTTCATTCTGAGAGAGAAAGAATTGCTTGTAGGAGCCTCACTCTGAGAATCTTATTGTAGGTCATTTCCTTGTATGTGGGAAAGTTCGACTGTAATTACTTTGTTCTTATTTATGTGTTGCCCTGGGTAGTTTTGGTCCAGACTCGAGGTGGAAATTCCAATGGTGCCCTGTGCCACTTCCCCTTCCTGTACAACAACCACAATTACACCGACTGTACTTCTGAGGGCAGGAGAGACAACATGAAGTGGTGCGGGACCACACAGAACTATGATGCCGACCAGAAGTTTGGATTCTGCCCCATGGCTGGTAAGATGAGACTGACCCTCTGGGTGGCCTGGGTGGGCAGTCACTTGGAGCAGAGCCCAAAGCTGGTGTCCTCTTTGCTCTTATTAAGACAGTTTGGAAAGTAAAACTATATGTGTGTGTGTGTGTGTGTGTGTGTAATAAATGCTATATACATAAGAAATGAGAAGACATATGTGTAATTATATACTTCAAAAAATTCCATTGGTGGGCCGGGGAGATGGCTCAGTGGAATAAGTGCTTTTCTGGCAAGCGCAAGGGCCTGAGTTCAATCCCTGGTTCCATAAAAATAAAATAAAATAAGATAAAATAAAATCCACTGGTGTGCTTGTTTGAGCAACATATATACTAAAAATCCTGTTGGGATGATTTAATGCTCCCAACATACAAATACAATTTTAAAATATATTTGAAAACATATACACATACACACATACACACAAAAGGTTTACAAATACAGATTTGCAAAGCTCTGTCTTTTGTATGTGTAAAACCAAGTGCATTTTGAGTGGCTGCCCTCCCAGACCTACAGCGCTGACGTGTGACTTTGGTCTGTCTCACACAAACTCCCCAACACTTAGTAAATATGTAAGCAACCAAATCAAGTCAGAAAATTTGTTTTTGACAAGTAGGATTTTTTTTTAAATCTCCAGTTTATATAAACAGAGAAAGGAGAAACCAGTGCATTTTACTTATTTTCAAATTTAAAAAATTTTGTAGAGTACATCTGATTTTCCAGCTGTAGAGCCAGGAACCTGTGCACTGTGCTGTGTGACTCATGAGAGGCACGGAAATGACTTACCCCTTTATTTCTCGCATTTCAAAACAAAGATAATAATGGTTTTAAAAGGAAAACTCACTTTTGCTTGCAATTCTATACCAAACATAATATTTTCTTTTGAACTAGAAAAAAACTGAAATGAGGAAAAGTTAGAAGGAAGTAGTGAATTCAGGCTTCAAGAACAATATGAACCCCATGAGTGAATGTGTAGCTATTGTCTTAGTTTAGCGCTCCCTATGCCTCCCTGTAATTATTACCTACAACATACTTCACCTTTGGGTCTTGGAACTCTGTACTTTTGCCTTGAAAACCTTAGATACTTTGGAGGCCCACAAGGCTTCTTTCAAAGTGAGAGTTTCTATCTATCTGTCTGTCTGTCTATCTATGTATCTATATCTATCTATTGTGTGTGTGTGTGTGTGTGTGTGTGCGCGCGCGCGCACATGTGCACACCTTGGTGTTATTGGAGTTTGAACCTAGGACCTTTATACTGAGCTACATCTCCAAACCTCTTTCTTTGTGGGCATCTTTTTGAGACAGGGTGTTGCTATGCACTTCAGGTTGGCCTTGAGCTCACTTCATATCCCAGGCTGGTCTCCATCTTGTTGTGATCTTCCTTCCTCAGCCTCCCAGAGTGCTAGGATTAACAGGAGTGTGCTACTACCCCCTGCTTCAGCCCTTTTTATTTTTAATTGTTTTGCAAAGTTATCTAGCCTGGAGTTGAACTCAAGATCATCTTTCGTCAGGATGCTGAGATTAAAGGAACCAGCTCCTATACCTGTCTTATCACTTAAGACTTGAAAGGATCCTTTCCTCTGGCCACTTTGGAAAGAATAGTGTTCAGGGGAACAAGAATAGATGCTGAGAGAAGGGAGAATGACATTAGAAGCTCAGGCTTGACATGGTGATTATTTGAGCCAGGAAAGTAACCCTGGGTATGGAGAGAGAAAGACTTTGTAAACTCAAAAAGTAGAGACACTTGGAAGAGCCAAGAGAATGACTCTGGGGAGTTCTTAAAAGAGCGATCAGGATAGCTCCTATGGTTACTTACAAGAGCGTGAGGATGAAGGGATGAAAAGTGAATTGGGGAGAAGATCTGCTTCAGACGGGTTCACTTTGAGGTTAATCTGAGACATCCAAGGGCAGAGATTAAGAAAATCTGGAGCTTCTATGACATGCAGGTAGAGAAGACAAGCACAGGAGCCCTTTTCAGAAAGTGACAGTGGGAGCACAGCCTGGATACAGGTGATCAGGAGCCACAGGAATCATAGAAAAAGTGCCCCCAG